>RCNN01000492.1:0-88240 GCA_003667245.1 Heterostelium multicystogenum
CAACAGTGTTTCGGCCGTGGCGGCGAATCGTTTTTCGAATCGTCGATCACCATCACTTTCAAGGCGTTGGAATGCTGTTCCATATCTGCTCTACCATCGCCACAGCGAATAGGTTTTCGGTGTGTACTGCCTGATGTTGCACAGGACGAGCGCCAAAAGCCTCGGAATTCAAGGCTGATGTGCCATGGGCAGCCTTTTTAGCACAGTCTCAGAACGCAATCTATCGGCCGACCCGCGTGGTGGTTTTTTCCTTGACCCACAACAGCCGCGCAGCGCCACTCTGACGCCACTTTTATCGCCCTTATTTGCTAGAGGAAATCCCATGAGCGTTCGCGTCGGCATTGTCATGGACCCTATCGCCAGCATTTCTATAAAAAGGACAGCTCGCTGGCCATCTGCTGGCCGCCCAGGCCCGCGGCTGGAGCCTGTTCTATATGGAGCAGCCGGACCTTTATCAGGGCGACGGTGAAGCGCGGGCGCGATGCGTCCCCTGCAGGTGTTTGCCAACCCCGAGAAGTGGTTCGAGCTGCAAGACGAAATCGACAGCCCCCTGAGCGACCTCGACGTGATCCTGATGCGCAAGGATCCCGCCGTTCGACATGGAGTTCGTCTACTCCACCTACCTGCTGGAGCAGGCCGAGCGCGCGGGCGTGCTGATCGTCAACAAGCCCCAGAGCCTGCGCGACTGCAATGAAAAGCTGTTCGCCCACGCTGTTCCCGCAGTGCACGCCGCCGACCGTGGTCAGCCGCCGCGCCGATGTGCTGCGTGAATTCGCCGCCAAGCACGGCGATGTGATCCTCAAGCCGCTGGACGGCATGGGCGGTACTCTCGATTTTCCGCCACCGCGCCGGCGACCCGAACCTGTCGGTGATCCTGGAGACCCTGACCTGCGCTGGGGCACCCAGCAGATCATGGGCCAGGCCTACATTCCGGCGATCAAGGACGGCGACCAAGCGCATCCTGATGATCGACGGCGAGCCGGTGCCTTACTGCCTGGCGCGCATTCCCGGCCGCCGGCGAGACCCGCGGCAACCTGGCCGCCGGTGGCCGGGTGAAGCCCGCCCGCTGACGGACAAGGATCGCTGGATTGCAGCCCAAGTCGGCCCGACCCTGCGCGAAAAAGGCTTGCTGTTCGTAGGCCTGGACGTAATCGGCGAGAACCTCACCGAAATCAACGTCACCAGCCCGACCTGTATTCGCGAGATCGACAACGCATTTGGCACGAACATCGGCGAAATGCTGATGGCTGCGATTGCCGCCAAGCTACAAGCCAAGTGACATAGAACAGCCGGACACAAACCAACATTGCGTTATCATGCGCCACCTGTGAAACGCGCGATGTTGGTTTTCTTGTCATGACGCTCCCGTCCGATTGCCCCCGAACTCTCCCACAGCGGCGTGGCGCCCGGCTGATCGGCTCGGATTTACCCTGTTTCTGCGGGGCGTTGATTCACCTGGCGCTGATCCTCGGCCTGGGTTTCACCTTTGCCGAACCCAAGCAGATCACCAGACCCCTGGAAATCACCCTCGCCACGTTCAAAAGCGAAAAGAAGCCCGAAAAGGCCGACTTTCTCGCCCAGGACAACCAGCAAGGCAGCGGCACCCTCGACAAGAAGGCCGTGCCCAAGACCACTGAAGTCGCGCCATTCCAGGACAACAAGTCAATAAGGTCACGCGCACCGCCGGCGCCCAAGCCGGAGGTGAAACAGGCGCACCCAACCCACCACCGTGGCGCCCAAGCCGCAAAAAGGCCCCGACCCAGCGCGAAAAAGGCCAAGACCGAACCCACGCCTGCCCGCGCTGCCCCGACTTTTGACAGCTCGCAAACTCTCCAGTGAGATCTCCAGCCTGGAAGCCGAACTGGCCCACGAACAACAGCTGTACGCCAAGCGCCCGCGGATCTACCGCCTCAACGCCGCCTCCACCATGCGCGACAAAGGCGCCTGGTATAAGGATGAGTGGCGCAAGAAGGTCGAGCGCATCGGCAACCTGAACTACCCGGACGAAGCCCGTCGCCAGCAGATCTACGGCAATTTGCGACTGCTGGTGTCGATCAACCGCGACGGCACCTTGTACGAGGTGCAGGTGCTGGAGTCCTCCGGCCAACCGCTGCTGGACCAGGCAGCGCAACGCATCGTGCGCCTGGCGGCGCCTTTTGCGCCGTTTACCGGAGACCTGAACGACATCGACCGCCTGGAAATCATTCGCACCTGGCGCTTTGCCAAAGGTGATCGGCTGTCGAGCAACTAACCAACCCTGCTTTCTGTAGGAGCGAGCTTGCTCGCGAAGATCGTTAACGATAACGCGGGCTTTCTGGCTTAACCCGGCGCTCTCAGGTTTTTCGCAAGCAAGCTCGCTCCTACAGAGAATCAACACGCCAAACCAATTCCTGCGCATCCTCAGCTTGTCAGTTCGCCCCTCCAACGCCACACTAGCGGACATGAAAAATGTCAGCCCGACCTACCTCAAGCACCAATTCCTGATCGCCATGCCCATATGGCCGACCCGAACTTTGCGCAAACCTTGACCTACATCGTCGAGCACACCGCCAATGGTGCGATGGGGTTGGTGGTCAACCGCCCGCAAGACTGAACCTGGCCGATATCCTCGAGCAACTGCGCCCGGACATCGACCCACCCGCCAGCTGCCAGCACGTACCGATCTACATCGGCGGGCCGGTGCAGACGGACCGGGGGTTTTGTGCTGCACCCCACCGGGCCGAAATTCCAGGCGACCGTGGACCTTGAAGGGTTGTCCCTGTCCACGTCCCAGGACGTCCTGTTCGCGATTGCCGACGGCGTAGGGCCTGATCAAAGTGTGATCACCCTCGGCTACGCCGGCTGGGAAGCCGGGCAACTGGAGGCGGAGCTGGCGAGCAATGCCTGGCTGACCTGCCCGTTCGACGCCGACATCCTGTTCAACACCCCCAGCGAACTGCGCCTGGAAGCGGCCGCCGCCAAGCTGCGGATCAACCTCAGCCTGCTGACCAGCCAGGCGGGGCACGCCTGATGGCCTTGCGTCTGATCCTCGGTTTCGACTACGGCACCAAACAGATCGGCGTCGCCGTCGGCCAGGTGATTACCGGCCAGGCCCGCGAGCTGTGCACCCTGAAGGCCCAGAACGGCGTGCCGGACTGGAACCAGGTCGAAGCCCTGATCAAGGAGTGGAAGCCCGACGCCGTGGTGGTCGGCCTGCCGCTGAACATGGACGGCACCCCGAGCGAGATGTGCCTTCGGGCCGAAAAGTTCGCCCGCCGCCTGAACGGCCGCTACAACCTGCCCTTCTATACCCACGACGAACGCCTGACCACGTTCGAAGCCAAGGGCGAGCGTCGCGACCGTGGCGGGCAGAAAGGCAGTTACCGCGACAACCCGGTGGATGCCATCGCCGCGGCCCTGCTGTTGCAGGGCTGGCTGGATGAAAACACCGCTTTATTTGAATCCTGACTGACGCGGCTTGCCGCGTCTTCTTACGTTTGAGCCCGGACCTTGCCTGCGCGAGGCCTAGAAGGAGCACCCATGAGCCTGCCCAATCCCGCCGACCTGATCAGCCAGATGGCGATCCGCCTCAAGGCGCACCTGGAACACCGTGCCATCAGCGAGCCGCGCTTTATCGGCATCCGCACCGGCGGCGTCTGGGTGGCCCAGGCGCTGCTGGAAGAACTGGGCAGCGACTCGCCCCTGGGCACCCTGGACGTGTCTTTCTACCGTGACGACTTCAGCCAGAACGGCCTGCACCCGCAAGTGCGCCCCTCGGCCCTGCCCTTCGAGATCGAAGGCCAGCACCTGGTGCTGATCGATGACGTGCTGATGAGCGGTCGCACCATACGTGCCGCGATGAACGAACTGTTCGACTACGGCCGTCCGGCCAGCGTGACCCTGGTCTGTTTGCTGGACCTGGACGCCGGCGAATTGCCGATCAGCCCGAACGTGGTCGGCGCCACCCTGTCCCTGGAAGCCCACCAGCGGGTAAAATTGTCCGGTCCCACGCCGCTCGAACTCGAACTGCAAGACCTTGCCCTTTAAACCGCCTTGTAAAGAGTCCCCGCGATGACGCCTCTAGATGCCAAGCGCCCGCTGCAGCTCAATGCTCAGGGCCAGCTGCAACACTTCCTGTCCCTCGACGGCTTGCCCCGCGAACTGCTCACCGAAATCCTCGACACGGCCGACTCGTTTCTCGAAGTCGGCGGCCGGGCGGTGAAAGAAAGTCCCGTTGCTGCGCGGCAAGACCATCTGCAACGTGTTCTTCGAGAACTCGACCCGCACCCGCACCACCTTTGAACTGGCGGCCCAACGCCTGTCGGCTGACGTGATCACGCTGAAACGTGTCCACCTCGTCGGCGAGCAAGGGCGAAACCCTGCTCGACACCCTGCGCAACCTGGAAGCCATGGCCGCCGACATGTTCGTGGTGCGCCACGGCGATTCCGGTGCTGCGCACTTCATCGCCGAGCACGTGTGCCCGAATGTGGCGATCATCAACGGCGGCGACGGCCGTCACGCCCACCCGACCCAGGGCATGCTCGACATGCTGACCATCCGGCGGGCACAAGGGCAGCTTTGAAAACCTCTCGGTGGCCATTGTCGGCGACATCCTGCACTCGCGGGTTGCACGCTCGAACATGCTGGCCCTGAAAACCCTGGGTTGCCCGGACATCCGCGTGATCGCCCCCAAGACCCTGCTGCCGATCGGTATCGAGCAGTACGGCGTGAAGGTCTACACCGACATGGCCGAAGGCCTGAAGGATGTGGACGTGGTGATCATGCTGCGCCTGCAGCGCGAGCGTATGGCGGGCGGCCTGCTGCCGAGCGAAGGCGAGTTCTATCGCCTGTTCGGCCTGACCACCGCACGCCTGGCCGGCGCCAAGCCGGACGCCATCGTGATGCACCCGGGGCCAATCAACCGTGGCGTGGAGATTGAGTCGGCGGTGGCCGATGGCGCGCAGTCGGTGATTCTCAACCAGGTCACGTACGGCATCGCCATCCGCATGGCGGTGTTGTCCATGGCCATGAGCGGGCAAACCGCGCAACGTCAATTCGAGCAGGAGAACGCCCAGTGAAGCTCAGCATTCTCGGCGCCCGAGTCATCGATCCGGCCAGCGGCCTGGATCAAGTCACCGATCTGCACCTGGAAGCCGGCAAGATCATTGCCATCGGCGCCGCACCCGCAGGCTTCAGCGCCAGCGAAACTATCGACGCCAAAGGCCTGATCGCCGCGCCTGGCTGGTTGACCTGAACGTCGCCCTGCGTGAGCCGGGCTACAGCCGCAAGGGCAACATCACCAGCGAAACCCGCGCCGCCGCCGCTGCCGGTGGCGTGACCAGCCTGTGCTGCCCGCCCCACACCAAACCGGTGCTGGACACCTCGGCGGTGACCGAACTGATCCTCGACCGCGCCCGCGAAGCCGGCAACTGCAAAGTGTTTCCCCATCGGCGCCCTGAGCAAAGGGCTGGACGGCGAACAACTGGCCGAACTGATCGCCCTGCGCGACGCAGGCTGCGTGGCCTTCGGCAACGGCCTGGAGAGCTTTCGCAGCACCCGCACCCTGTGCCGTGCGCTGGAATATGCGGCGACTTTCGACCTGACCTGACCGTGATTTTCCACTCCCAGGACCGTGACCTGGCCGAAGGCGGCCTGGCCCACGAAGGCGCCACCGCGAGCTTCCTCGGCCTGCCGGGCATCCCGGAAACCGCCGAGACCGTGGCCCTGGCCCGCGACCTGCTGCTGGTGGAACAAAGCGGCGTACGCGCGCACTTCAGCCAGCTGACCAGCGCTCGCGGCGTGGCCCTGATCGCTCAGGCCCAGGCCCGCGGATTGCCGGTGACGGCGGATGTGGCGCTGTATCAGCTGATTCTGACGGATGAGGCGCTGATCGACTTCTCCAGCCTGTATCACGTGCAGCCGCCACTGCGTACCCGCGCTGACCGTGACGGTTTGCGGGCGGCGGTGAAGTCCGGGGGTTTCGGCGATCTCCAGCCATCACCAGCCCCACGAGCGGGATGCCAAGCTGGCGCCGTTCGGCGCGACGGAGCCAGGCATCAGCAGCGTCGAGCTGTTGCTGCTGCCGCTGGCAATGACGTTGGTGGAAGATGGTTTGCTGGACCTGCCGACCCTGCTGGCGCGTCTCAGTGCGGGCCCCTGCCGAGGCGCTGCGCCTGCCGGCGGGCAAGCTGGCGGTGGGCTCGGCGGCGGACCTGGTGCTGTTTGATCCGGCCAGCTCCACGATTGCCGGGGAACACTGGCTGTCCAAGGGTGAAAAACTGCCCATTCATCGGCCATAGCCTGCCGGCGACTGTGCGGTACACGCTGGTGGATGGGCGGATCAGCTACCAGGCTTGAATCCAATCCAGAGTGGGCACAGTAAATGTGGGAGCGGGCTTGCTCGCAAAAGCGGTGGGTCAGTCAATAGAGATGTCGACTGACACATCGCATTCGCGAGCAAGCCCGCTCCCACATTTGGATCTTCACAAATCTTAACGGCCGCCGTTGCGCTCGGCATTGCGGATCGAAATCTGCGTATTCAGCGTCCAGAAGTCATACAGCACCCCGATCAGGAACAAGCCCCCGGTCAGCAGGTAAATGATCCCGCTGATTCCATTTGCCCTGATACATGCGGTGCAAACCGAACACACCCAGGAAACGCCAACAGAATCCAGGCCACGTTGTACTCGATCGGCCCGGCGGTAAATCGCAGGTCCGCTTCGCGGTCCATTGCCGGAATCAGGAACAAGTCGATCAACCAGCCAATCCCGAACAAACCGAAGGTGAAAAACCAGATCGTCCCGGTCACCGGCTTGCCGTAATAAAAGCGGTGAGCACCGGTAAAACCGAAAATCCAAAGCAGGTAGCCGATCACCTTGCTGTGGGTGTCTTGTTTGCGAAACATCCTGTCGATAGGTGTTCATGGAGTACCTCTTTAGCCTCGATAGATAAATATTTCTGGTTTCTTTGTGACTTTTTTACGGGCGCCCGACATGCGGCAAATGGTATCTTCGCTTCCCTCAAAGCCTTATACCGCCTGACTTGTGTAGGACAATCGCGGCAATTCGTCACGGTTTTCCTGAATTTGACCCCAGGGTTCAGTCGACAAACGGCCTTAGCACGACACAAAAAGCTGTTATAAAGTTGCGCGCAAACCAAAAAGAGCCACGCCTAATGCGACCATTTTTCAAGACATGGCTAACCATTTGCCTATTAATGCCACTGGCCGCCCACGCCACCAATCGTGAGCAACGACTTCCCAACGTTAATGGTTTCACCCCTAAAGTTCACGCCACCACCAGCTCCGCCAAATCGGTAAAGCTGACCGTGAAGCGCCCGACTCAACTGAGCAAGGCCCACGGTAATGCAGCGCCAGGGCTGATGGCCGTCAACACCAAGCAAAGCAGCAACGTCCTCAGCCGTGCCGTCAACGTGCTCGGTACTCCTTATCGTTGGGGCGGCAGCAGCCCAAGTAAAGGGTTCGACTGCAGTGGTTTGGTGAAATATGCGTTTTAACGACGTAAAAGCCGTGGATTTGCCGCGCACTTCCAACGCCATGGCCGCCGGCCACGGGCTGAAGGTTGAGCGCAAGGATTTGAAACCGGGTGACCCTGCTGTTCTTCAAACTGAAGAGCCGCCAGGTGAACCACGTTGCCATCTACCTGGGCAACGACCGTTTCATCCACGCACCGCGTCGTGGCAAGTCCGTGAGCATCGATACGCTGAAGAAGCCGTTCTGGGACAAGAACTACGTGATTGCCAAGCGTGTCCTGCCTAAAGAACAGAACAACCTGCGGATTGTGCAGCGCTGATATCAGGCTGATGTGAGAGCAGGCTTGTGTGGGAGCGGGCTTGCTCGCGAATGCGGAGTGTCAGTCGATACATGCTTGACTGATACACCGCATTCGCGAGCAAGCCCGCTCCCACATTAGTTTTTCATCGCCCACGCGACCTTAAATATCCCCAGGCACCCTCGCCTTCTCCCGGGCATGTTCCCGGCTGATGAGCCCCTGGCTGACCAACGCCTTCAAACTCATGTCCAGCGTCGTCATCCCCAGCGCCCCCCCGTCTGGATCGCAGAATACATCTGCGCCACCTTGTCCTCGCGGATTCAGGTTACGAATCGCCGGCGTGCCGAGCATGATTTCGTGAGCCGCCACCCGCCCGCCGCCGACCTTCTTCACCAGCACCTGAGAGACCACCGCCTGCAATGACTCCGAGAGCATCGAGCGGACCATGGTCTTTTCCCCCCCCGGAAACACATCCACCACCCGGTCCACGGTTTTAGCCGCCGACGTGGTGTGCAACGTGCCAAACACCAGGTGCCCGGTTTCCCGCCGCCGTCAGCGCGAGCCGAATGGTTTCCAGGTCTCGCAATTCGCCAACCAGGATCACATCCGGGTCCTCCCGCAATGCCGAACGCAGGGCCGCCGAGAAACTGTGGGTATCGCGATGCACCTGTCGCTGGTTTGATCAGGGCATTTTCGGTTGGTGGATAAACTCGATCGGGTCTTCAAGGGTGAGGATGTGCTGGCGACGATGGGTGTTGAGGTAGTCGATCATCGCTGCCAGGGTGGTGGACTTGCCGGAACCGGTCGGCCCGGTGACCAGCACCAGCCCCCGTGGCAGGTCTGCGATGCGCCGGAACACCTCGCCCAACCCCAGGTGTTCCAGGCTCTCTGCACCGTTGAGGGGATGGTACGAAACACCGCGCCCATGCCCCGGTGCTGCTGGAACACATTCACCCGAAACCGCGCCACCTCGGGCAACTCGAAGGCAAAATCCGTTTCAAGAGATGTTTCGAAATCCTTTTGCTGGTGATTGTTCAGCAAAGGGCTGAGCAAACGCCGCCACTTGCACCGGCGCAAAGTACAGGCCAATCGAGTGGCCAGACCTCGCCATCCACTCGCAGCATCGGCGCCAACCCCGCCGACAGATGCAGGTCGGAGGCCCGCAGGCGTACGCCGGCGGCCAGCAGTTCAGTGATATCCATAGGGCTTTCCATTTCCAGTAGAATGCCGCGGACTCCATATCCACGGGCGCAACTTGAATGTCGACCATAGCAGACAACATCGGCCTGGTTTCCGAGCGGATCCGGGCAGCCGCCGAGGCCGCGCAGCGCGACGCAGGCAGCGTGCACCTGCTGGCCGTGAGCAAGACCAAACCCGCACAGGCCGTGCGCGAAGCCTATGCCGCCGGGATGCGTGACTTTGGCGAGAACTATCTGCAGGACCCTGGGCAAACAGGCCGAATTAACCGACCTGCCCTTGAGTTGGCACTTCATCGGCCCCATTCAATCGAACAAGACTCGTGCGATCGCCGAGAATTTCGCTTGGGTGCATTCCGTGGACCGCCTGAAAATCGCACAACGCCTGTCCGAACAACGCCCGGCTGACCTGCCGCCGCTGAATATCTGCATCCAGGTCAACGTCAGTGGCGAAGCCAGCAAGTCCCGGCTGTACACCCGTCGACCTGCCCGCCCTGGCCGAAGCCATCAGCGCCCTGCCGCGCCTGAAGCTGCGCGGCCTGATGGCGATCCCCGAGCCGACCGACGACCGTGCAGAGCAAGACGCAGCCTTCGCCACCGTGCGCGACCTGCAAGCGAGCCTCGACCTGGGGCTCGACACACTTTCCATGGGCATGAGCCATGACCTTGAGTCGGCCATCGCCCAAGGGGCCACCTGGGTGCGGATCGGTACCGCCCTGTTTGGTGCCCGCGACTATGGCCAGCCGTGAAATGGCTGACTTCCATCTGAGTAAGGACCTGTCATGAGCAACACGCGTATTGCCTTTATCGGCGCCGGCAACATGGCGGCCAGCCTGATCGGCGGCCTGCGGGCCAAGGGCCTGGAAGCACAACAGATTCGCGCCAGCGACCCGGGCGCCGACACCCGCTCCCGCGTCAGCGCCGAGCACGGCATCGAAACCTTCGCCGACAACGCACAAGCGATCGAAGGCGTTGACGTGGTGGTACTGGCGGTCAAGCCGCAGGCCATGAAAGCCGTGTGCGAAAGCCTGCGGCCTAGCCTCAAGCCCCACCAATTGGTGGTGTCCATCGCCGCCGGCATCACCTGTGCCAGTATGAACAACTGGCTCGGCGCCCAGCCGATTGTGCGCTGCATGCCCAACACCCCGGCGCTGCTGCGCAAGGGCGTGAGCGGCTTGTACGCCACGTCCGAAGTCACTGCCCAACAGCGCGACCAGGCACAAGCGCTGTTGTCCGCCGTAGGTCTCGCCGTGTGGCTGGAACAAGAGCAGCAACTGGACGCCGTCACCGCCGTCTCCGGCAGTGGCCCGGCGTATTTCTTCCTGCTGATCGAGGCCATGACCGCCGCTGGCGTGAAACTCGGCCTGCCGCAGGAAGTCGCCGAGCAACTGGCCGAGCAGACCGCACTGGGCGCCGCGCAGATGGCCGTGACCAGCGATGTCGACGCGGCCGAGTTGCGCCGTCGCGTGACCTCGCCGGGCGGCACGACCCAGGCGGCAATCGAATCATTCCAGGCCGGGGGCTTTGAAGCCCTGGTGGAAAAAGCACTGGGTGCCGCAGCACATCGTTCGGCCGAAATGGCCGAGCAGCTGGGCAAATAGTCGTCCCCCACATAGGAATCAAACATGCTCGGAATCAATGACGCTGCCATTTTCATCATCCAGACCCTGGGCAGCCTGTACCTGCTGATCGTGCTGATGCGTTTTATCCTGCAACTGGTGCGGGCGAACTTCTACAACCCGCTGTGCCAGTTCGTGGTAAAGGCCACGCAGCCGCTGCTCAAGCCTCTGCGCCGGGTGATCCCGAGCCTGTTCGGCCTGGACATGTCGTCGCTGGTATTGGCGCTGCTGCTGCAGATCCTGCTGTTCGCGGTCATCCTGCTGCTCAATGGCTATCAGGCCACCACGCTGCTGTTGCTGCCGTGGGCCTTGATCGGGATCTTCTCGCTGTTCCTGAAGATCATTTTCTGGTCGATGATCATCAGCGTGATCCTGTCCTGGGTCGCTCCGGGCAGCCGCAGCCCGGGTGCCGAACTGGTGGCACAGATCACTGAGCCGGTGCTGGCACCGTTCCGTCGCCTGGTACCTAACCTGGGTGGCCTGGACATCTCGCCGATCTTCGCGTTTATCGCGATTCAGCTGCTGCAAAGCTGGGTGATTCCACGTTTGGCGTTCTACGCATTCATGCCCAAAGAACTGTTCGGTCTGATCTGACAACAATGTGGCGAGGGAGCTTGCTCCCGCTGGGCTGCGCAGCAGCCCCAAAACGGCCGACCGCGTTGCATCTGCGAAATCGCGGCAACCGGACCGGGACCGCTTCGCGCTCCAGCGGGAGCAAGCTCCCTCGCCACAAAAAGCCTTAAAAACACCAGCCGCAGGCCTTTGCTTGCCGCTGGGTGCAGCGGTCTTTAGACTTACGCCTCATTTAAACGAGAGCAGGGTCGATGCCAACTGCCTTCCCCCCGATTCTGTTGGACTGGTCGTGCCCCAAGTGGCGCACTTCAGCGAACCGCTGGCCCTGGCCTGCGGCCGTTCGCTGCCCGCCTACGACCTGATCTATGAAACCTACGGCCAACTGAACGCCACGGCCAGCAACGCCGTGCTGATCTGCCACGCCCTGTCCGGCCACCACCACGCTGCGGGTTTCCACAGCATGGACGAGCGCAAGCCCGGCTGGTGGGACAGCTGCATCGGCCCCGGCAAGCCCATCGACACTAACAAGTTCTTCGTGGTCAGCCTGAACAACCTCGGCGGCTGCAACGGCTCCACCGGCCCCAGCAGCCTCAACCCGGAAACCGGCAAGCCGTTTGGCGCCGATTTCCCGGTACTGACCGTGGAAGACTGGGTGCACAGCCAGGCGCGCCTGGCCGACGTTCTGGGCATCGCCCAATGGGCCGCCGTGATCGGCGGCAGCCTGGGCGGCATGCAGGCCCTGCAATGGACCATCACCTACCCGGACCGCGTGCGCCATTGCCTGGCCATCGCCTCGGCCCCAAGCTGTCGGCGCAGAACATCGCCTTCAACGAAGTGGCGCGCCAGGCGATCCTCACCGACCCGGAGTTCCACGGCGGTTCGTTCCAGGAAGCGGGCGTGATCCCCAAGCGCGGGCTGATGCTCGCGCGCATGGTCGGGCACATCACCTACCTGTCGGATGACTCCATGGGCGAGAAATTCGGCCGTGGCCTCAAGAGCGAGAAGCTCAACTACGACTTCCACAGCGTCGAATTCCAGGTCGAGAGCTACCTGCGTTATCAGGGCGAGGAGTTTTCCGGGCGTTTCGACGCCAACACCTACCTGCTGATGACCAAGGCCCTGGACTACTTCGACCCGGCGGCGAATTTCGACGATGACCTGGCGCGCACCTTCGAGGCGGCCACCGCCAAGTTCTGCGTGATGTCGTTCACCACCGACTGGCGCTTCTCCCCGGCCCGCTCGCGGGAATTGGTGGATGCGCTGATGGCCGCCAAGAAAGACGTCTGCTACCTGGAGATCGACGCACCGCAAGGCCACGACGCCTTCCTGATCCCGATCCCGCGTTACTTGCAGGCTTTTAGCAATTACATGAACCGAATAGCACTGTGAGAACGCCATGAGAGCCGACCTGGAAATCATCCAAGACTGGATCCCCGCCGGCAGCCGCGTGCTCGACTTGGGTTGCGGCGATGGCGAACTGCTGAGCTGGCTGCGCGACAACAAGCAAGTCACCGGCTATGGCCTGGAAAACGACCCGGACAACATCGCCCAGTGCGTGGCCAAGGGCATCAACGTGATCGAGCAGGACCTGGACAAGGGCCTCGGCAACTTTGCCAGCAACAGCTTCGACATCGTGGTCATGACCCAGGCCCTGCAAGCCGTGCACTACCCGGACCGGATCCTCGACGAAATGTTGCGCGTCGGCCGCCAGTGCATCATTACTTTCCCCAATTTCGGCCACTGGCGCTGCCGCTGGTACCTGGCCACCAAGGGCCGCATGCCGGTGTCGGACTTCCTGCCGTACACCTGGTACAACACGCCCAACATCCACTTCTGCACCTTTTGAAGACTTCGAAGCGCTGTGTGGCGAGCGCGAAGCCAAAGTCATCAACCGCCTTGCCGTCGATCAACAGCATCGTCACGGCTGGGCGAGTAAGCTATGGCCCAACCTGCTGGGTGAGATCGGGATCTACCGGGTCAGCAGCCCGGGCCTGACGGACCACCAGATTGCCGTCTAACCATTTTCAAGGAGGACGATCATGAGTCGCCTGGCTGTTTTTCTACTCACCGCGTGCCTGAGCGTCAGCGCTATGGCGGCGGATGTTATCGATGGTAATCGTCAGAAAGAATTCGGCGATATCACGGTGCACTACAACACCCTGACCACCAGCTTCCTGACGCCGGAAATGGCTCAGGAAGCCGGGATCGTACGCAGCAAAGAGCTGGGCATGATCAATGTGTTCGTAAACAAGGGCGTCGAATCGATAGACGCCACCGTTACCGGCACAATCAAGGATCTGGGCGGCAAGAGCGAGATGCTGACGTTCAAGAAAATCACCCAGAAAGGTTCTACGCTTTACGTCGCCCAGTACCCGGTGCCGCAGCAGGAAACCAAGATTTTCACCATCAACGTTGAAACCGGTGGCAAAGCCCACGGTTTCAGTTTCAACCAGGAACTGTTTCCCGGCGCAATGATGAACCTTACTCAACTCGTACTGGCCAGCCATAACGCCGGCAAGCTCAAAGAACTCCAGGCCATGCTCGGCGACTCGGTGCAACTGCGCTCGATTGGCGAGTTCAGCCAGGTAGAGCCGGAAGAGACCGGCCTGTCGTTTGTCGAGAACGCCATCCTCAAGGCCCGCAACGCCGCGCGTATTTCCGGCCTGCCGGCACTGGCTGACGATTCGGGCCTGGCCGTGGACTTCCTGGGCGGCGCGCCTGGCATCTACTCGGCACGTTACGCCGACGGTAAAGGCGATGCGGCCAACAACGCCAAGCTGCTGGACGCCCTCAAGGACGTGCCCGACGCGATGCGCGGCGCGCAGTTCGTCTGCGTGCTGGCCCTGGTGCGTCACGCCGATGATCCATTGCCGATCCTCTGCGAAGGCTTGTGGCACGGTCGCATCCTGCATGCGGCCAGCGGCGAGCACGGGTTTGGCTACGACCCGCTGTTCTGGGTGCCGGAGCGCAATGTCTCCAGCGCCGAATTGAGCCCGGGCCGACAAGAACCAGATCAGCCACCGCGCCCGCGCAATGGATTTGCTGCGCCAGCGCCTGGGCCTGAAATGACTCAGAACACCTCCGCGCAGCCACTGATTCTCGGTGGCGCGCAAACACCTCGGGCGGCCCTGCCTCACCTGCCGCCCCTGGCGCTGTATATCCACATCCCGTGGTGCGTGCGCAAATGCCCCTATTGCGACTTCAACTCCCACACCGCCAGCAAGGTGCTGCCGGAGGAAGAGTACGTCGACGCGTTGCTGGCCGACCTCGATCAGGACCTGCACGCGGTGTACGGCCGTGAGCTGAGTTCGATCTTTTTCGGCGGCGGCACCCCAAGCCTGTTCAGCGCCGTTGCCCCTGGGCCGGTTGCTCAAGGGCGTGGAAGCGCGCATCCCGTTTGCCGGCGATATCGAGATCACCCTGGAAGCCAACCCCGGTACCTTCGAGCAAGAGAAGTTCGTGGCGTACCGCAAGCTGGGGATCAATCGGCTGTCGATTGGCATCCAGAGTTTCCAGCAGGAAAAACTCGAAGCCCTGGGCCGCATCCACAACGGTGACGAAGCCGTGCGTGCCGCCGGCATGGCGCGCCAGGCCGGGTTCGACAACTTCAACCTGGACTTGATGCACGGTTTGCCCGATCAGTCCCTGGAGGACGCCCTGGGCGACCTGCGCCAGGCCATTGCCCTCAAGCCCACGCATCTGTCCTGGTATCAACTGACCCTGGAACCCAACACCGTGTTCTGGAACCAGCCGCCCGTGCTGCCGGAAGACGACACCCTGTGGGACATCCAGGAAGCCGGCCAGGCGTTGCTCGCCGAACACGGTTACGCCCAGTACGAAGTCTCGGCCTACGCCCAACCGGGCCGGCCGGCGCGGCATAACCTGAACTACTGGAGCTTTGGCGATTTTATCGGCATCGGCGCCGGTGCCCACGGCAAGCTCAGCCATCCGGATGGGCGCATCGTGCGCACCTGGAAAACCCGGCACCGAAGGACTACCTCAACCCGGCGAAAAACTACCAGGGCCGGCGCGAAAGAACTGACCAACGAAGAGTTACCGTTCGAGTTCCTGATGAACGCCCTGCGCCTCACCGACGGCGTCGAAGCCAGGCTTTACGCCGAGCGTACCGGCCTCGAACTGGCCAGCCTCGATGAAGCTCGCCGCGAGGCAGAACAAAGTGGCCTGATGCAGGTCGAACCGTCACGCCTGGCGGCCACCGACCGCGGGCAACTCTTTCTCAATGACCTGCTGCAGAAGTTTTTGAGCTGATTGCTCTTAAGGAAATCGAATGGATCTGGTACTCGACCTGCTCGCCACCGTATCCCGCTGGAGCCGTAGCAACCTGTCGGAAATCTCCCTGGCGTTGGTAGGCTGCCTGTTGGTGCTGTTTGGCGCCGACATCAAGGGCTGGGTCGAAGCACGGCTGGGCAGCATCGCGGGTGCGCTGCGCGTGCCGCTGATGGCGCTGGTGTGCATGATCGGCAGCGGCGCTGCGCTGATCTATGCCACGCCGTGGATTGTTCGCGGGTTGAGCCAGTTCAACAACTACAGCCTGGCGCCGGTGTTGTTGGTGGTGCTGGTGTTGATTGGGGTGGTGGCGGATCGCCGCTGACCTTAAGCGCGGCACAAAACAAATGTGGGAGCGGGCTTGCTCGCGAATGCGGTGTGTCAGTCAGCGTAAATGTCGACTGATCTACCGCATTCGCGAGCAAGCCCGCTCCCACATTTTTTACTGCATTTCAAGCCTGGGACTTATCAGTCCACTTTCTCGAACTTCAAATCCCAAACCCCATGCCCGAGTCGCTCGCCGCGACGTTCGAACTTGGTGATCGGCCGCTCGGCCGGGCGCGGGACGCATTTGCCGTCTTCCGCCAGGTTGCGGTAGCCAGGGGCGACGTTCATCACTTCCAGCATGTACTCGGCATACGGTTTCCCAGTCGGTGGCCATGTGCAGGATGCCGCCCACTTTCAGCTTGCTGCGCACCAGTTCCGCGAAGGAAGCCTGGACGATGCGGCGCTTGTGGTGGCGGCTCTTGTGCCATGGGTCCGGGAAGAACAGCATCAGGCGGTCGAGGCTGTTGTCGGCGATGCAGCGGTTGAGCACTTCGATCGCGTCGCAGTCGTAGACCCGCAGGTTGGTCAGGCCCTGAGTCAGCACGCCGTTCAGCAGCGCGCCAACACCCGGACGGTGTACTTCAACCCGATAAAATCCTGCTCCGGCGAAGCCGCGGCCATTTCCAGCAGGGAATGGCCCATGCCGAAGCCAATCTCCAGGGAGCGTGGTGCCGAGCGGCCAAACACCTGGTCGTAATTCCACCGGCGCGTCTGCCAGCGCAGGACGAACAGCGGCGTGCCCTGCTCCAGGCCCTTTTGCTGGCCTCGGTCATGCGACCGGCGCGCATCACAAAAACTCTTGATGCGGCGGTGCTTGGACTCGTCGCCTTCTTCCAGGGTGTTCGGCGTTTCGTTTGATTCAGTCATCAATGGCTCTTACTTGATCAGACCATCCAGCGGCGAGGAGGCGCTGGCGTAAAGTTTTTTCGGCATGCGCCCGGCGAGGTACGCCAGGCGGCCGGCGACAATTGCGTGGTTCATGGCTTCAGCCATCAGGACCGGCTGCTGGCCATGGGCGATGGCCGAGTTCATCAGCACCGCATCGCAAACCCAGTTCCATGGCGATGGTGGCGTCGGAGGCAGTGCCCACGCCCGCATCCACCAGCACCGGGATCTTGGCTTCTTCAAGGATGATCTGCAGGTTGTACGGATTGCAGATACCCAGGCCGGAACCGATCAGACCGGCCAGCGGCATCACCGCGATGCAGCCGATTTCGGCCAGTTGGCGGGCGATGATCGGGTCGTCGCTGGTGTAGACCATCACGTCGAAACCTTCCTTGACCAGGGTCTCGGCGGCCTTGAGGGTTTCGATCACGTTGGGGAACAGGGTTTTCTGGTCGGCCAGCACTTCCAGCTTCACCAGGTTGTGGCCGTCGAGCAGCTCACGGGCCAGGCGGCAGGTGCGCACGGCTTCGATGGCGTCGTAGCAACCGGCGGTGTTCGGCAGGAAGGTGTAGCGATCCGGCGACAGCACTTCGAGCAGGTTCGGCTCGCCCTCGATCTGGCCGAGGTTGGTGCGGCGCACGGCGAAAGTAACGATCTCGGCGCCCGAGGCTTCGATGGCCAGGCGGGTTTTTCTTCATGTCGCGGTACTTGCCGGTGCCGACCAGCAGACGCGACTGGAAGGTACGACCGGCCAGGACGAAAGGCTTGTCGCTACGAACGATGCTCATGGGAAATCCTCGAGTTGGGGTGAGGTTCTGCAGAATGCGGGTTGGCGCCCTGGAGCGCCGGACGGCTAGCCGCCGCCGATGGCGTGGACCACTTCGACCTGGTCACCCTCGGTGAGCGCGGTCTCGACGTGCTGGCTACGCGGGACGATATCCTGGTTGAGCTCCACTGCGACGCGGCGTCCGGTCAAGTCCAGACGGGTCAGCAGGGCCGCAACGGTTTCACCGTCGGGCAGTTCAAAGGGTTCGCCGTTCAACTGAATGCGCATGCCACGGGCCGCCATCGTTTTTAGGGGCCAGCATTCTAGCGTGATTGGCGTTGCTGGCCCAAGCCCCTTGGTCAGGCAGCCTGTAGACGCCACGCCGCCAAAACCGAGGAAGAACCAGCCCAGCAGGAACGCCAGGCCACCAAACGGGGTGATGATGCCGAGCTTGCTGATGCCGGTCATGGTCAGCACATACAGGCTGCCGGAGAACAGCAGGATGCCCACGGCAAAGGACACCCCCGCCCACGTCACCAGCCTGCCAGGGATGTGCGCCGCCAGCAGTGCCACGCCGAACAGCGCCAGGGTGTGCACCAACTGGTAGGTCACGCCGGTGTGGAAAATCGCCAGGTACTCGGCGCTCAGGCGGTTTTTTCAGGCCGTGGGCGGCAAACGCGCCCAGGGCGACGCCGGTGAAACCGAAAAAGGCAGCCAGCATCAGAAAGCCACGCAACATGAGGAACTCCAGTCAGACTCAGGGGGCAGGGTCTGTATAATGGCCCGCTCAACGGGTTCGGCCAAGCCATCTCTATGCTGCGTCTCCTCTTCAAGCGTTTTCTCAAAGCCCTCAAGTGGTTTGCCATCGGCAGCGTGCTGCTGGTGCTGCTTGTTCCGTTTTCGTGCCACCACCGGGCACTGCGCTGATGGTTGAGCGCAAGGTCGAGTCCTGGTCGACGGCGAGCCGATTGACGTACAGCGCACGTGGGTGCCGTGGGATCAGATCTCCGACGAACTGAAAGTGGCGGTGATGGCCGGCGAAGACCAGCGCTTCCCGCAACATTGGGGTTTTGATTTCGGCGCGATCCAGGCGGCATTGCAGCATAACGAGCGTGGCGGTTCGATTCGTGGCGCCAGCACCTTGAGCCAGCAGGTATCGAAGAACCTGTTTTTATGGACCGGCCGCAGCTATTTCCGCAAGGGCCTGGAAGCCTGGTTTACGGGGCTGATCGAGATTCTCTGGCCCAAGCAGCGAATCTTGAGGTGTACCTCAACAGCGTGGAGTGGGATGAAGGCGTGTTCGGCGCCGAAGCGGCGGCGCGGCATCACTTTGGGGTGAGCGCCAAGGCGCTGACCCGCCAGCAGGCCAGCTACCTGGCGGCGGTGTTGCCTAACCCGCGGGTGTGGAGTGCCAGCCATCCAACGTCGTATGTCGCGCGACGGGCGGCGTGGATTCGGCAGCAGATGAGTCAGTTGGGTGGCGACAGCTATTTGAATGAGCTGAACAACTCGCGCAAGGCGCTCTGGGCTGACTGACACCCCACAAAACAAAAGTGGGAGCGGGCTTGCTCGCGAAAGCGGTGTGCCAGTCAATACCTTAGGTGACTGATCCACCGCTTTCGCGAGCAAGCCCGCTCCCACATTTCGATCGCGTTGTCCTAGCTACCTGTGTCAGGCGGCGATCGACAGTTTCAGCTTGTTCATCGCACTCTTCTCGAGCTGACGAATCCGCTCGGCCGACACGTTGTACTTCTGCGCCAGGTCGTGCAGCGTGGCTTTTTCTTCTGCCAACCAGCGCTGGTAGAGAATGTCACGGCTGCGGTCGTCCAGCACTTCCAGCGCTTCGTGCAGGTTGTGATTGGAGTTGTCGCTCCAGTCGGCATCTTCCAGCTGACGCGCCGGGTCGTACCGGTGGTCTTCCAGGTAGTTGGCCGGCGATTGGAAGGCGCTGTCGTCGTCCGCTTCGGCGGCCGGGTCGAAGGCCATGTCATGGCCGGTCAGGCGACTTTCCATCTCGCGCACTTCACGTGGCTCTACGCCAAGGCTTTCGGCCACGCGATGCACTTCTTCGTTGTTCAGCCACGCCAGGCGTTTCTTCTGGCTGCGCAGGTTGAAGAACAGTTTGCGCTGGGCCTTGGTGGTCGCGACTTTCACGATGCGCCAGTTGCGCAGGATGAATTCGTGAATTTCCGCCTTGATCCAGTGCACAGCAAACGACACCAGGCGCACACCCATTTCCGGGTTGAAGCGCTTCACGGCTTTCATCAGGCCAACGTTGCCTTCCTGAATCAGGTCAGCCTGGGCCAGGCCGTAGCCGCTATAGCTACGGGCGATATGTACGACAAAACGCAGGTGGGCGAGCACCATCTGCCGAGCCGCCCCCAAATCCTGCTCATAGTAGAGACTCTCGGCCAGTTCACGCTCCTGCTCGGGCGTCAGCAATGGAATGCTGTTGACCGTGTGCACATAGGCCTCCAGGTTCGCACCCGGGACCAGAGCATAAGCAGGTTGCAAAGAAGTGGTCATACGAAAAAAACCTCCGACTCACATAACTCGTGCAGTTCAGCACTGCGAAAATTGACCGGGAACCGTAGGACAAGTTCCCTAAACCACTGATACGGTCAATACAAACGAAACCACATTACCCTGACATTAACTACTTCGGTGCCAGCTCACGTAAATGCCGTGCGACCGCAATCCAAGCACCGATATACCCCAAGAGCACTGCCCCAAGCAACAATGACAGACCATCGGCTGCCGGCACGCCGGCCAGGGCAAAATCGCTGCCGTACAAACCGGCAAGCCCCACCACCGCATCGTTCAGCCAGTTCAGGCCAAAAGCCAGTACGCCCCAGGACAAAATTCCCGCACCGAAGCCATAAAGCGCGCCCATGTACAGAAAAGGCCGACGCACATAGCTGTCCGTGCCGCCGACGAGTTTAATCACTTCTATCTCGGTGCGGCGGTTTTCAATATGAAGACGAATGGTATTGCCTATCACCAAAAGTAATGCAGACACCAGCAACACCGTCAGGCCGAACACAAACCGGTCGCCCAGCTTGAGAATCGCGGCCAACCGCTCTACCCAGACTAGATCAAGTTGTGCCTGTTGGACCTTCGGCAGCTCTGCGAGTTTTTGTCGCAGGGCTTCCAGGGTGGTCTTGTCGACCTCGTTCGGGGTGACCAGCACCACGCCCGGCAGCGGGTTTTGCGGCAACTCCTTGAGCGCCTCGCCCAGGCCGGACTGTTGCTGGAACTCTTCCAGGGCTTGATCGCGGCTGATGTACTCAGCCTCGGCCACACCCGGAATGCCCTTGATCTGGTCGCGCAGGGACTCACCGTCCTGGGCGCTGGCATCCAGGTTCAGGTACAGGGAAATCTGCGCCGCCCGCTGCCACGAACCGCCAAGGCGCTCGACATTGTTCAGCAGCAATGACAAGCCCATGGGCAGGCTCAAGGCCACGGCCATGACCAGGCAGGTAAAAAAGCTGCCGATCGGCTGCTTGCCGAGGCGGCGCAGGCTGTCTACCAGGCTGGCACGGTGGCTTTCGATCCAGGCATGCACCAGGGTGCCGAAATCCGGGCCATCGTCTTCGTCGCGTTTTTTCTTCTGTGGCTGCGGGTCGGCCGCCTTTGGCGCGACGCGCTCGGAAACCTTCGGGCTGCGTGTTGCACTCATACCCCAGCCTCCCCGTCACCGATCAGGCGGCCGCGTTGCAGGGTCAGCATGCGGTGGCGCATGCGGGCGATCAGCGCCAGGTCGTGACTGGCGATCAGCACGCTGGTGCCCAGGCGGTTGATGTCTTCGAACACGCCCATGATTTCTGCGGCCAGGCGCGGGTCGAGGTTACCGGTGGGTTCGTCCGCCAGCAGCAAGGCCGGGCGATGGACGATGGCGCGAGCGATGCCGACGCGTTGTTGCTGGCCGGTGGACAGGTCGCCTGGGTACAGGTCGGTCTTGTCCGACAGCGCCACGCGTTCCAGGGCCGAATCCACGCGCTTGACGATTTCGGCCTTGGACAGACCGAGAATCTGCAACGGCAAGGCGATGTTGTTGAACACCGTGCGATCGAACAGCAACTGGTGGTTCTGGAACACCACGCCGATCTGCCGGCGCAGGAATGGAATCTGTGCGTTGCTGATGGTTGCCAGGTCCTGGCCCGCCAGCAGCAGTTTGCCGGTGGTTGGGCGTTCCATGGCCAGCAGCAGACGCAACAAGGTACTTTTACCGGCACCCGAATGGCCGGTCACAAACAAGAATTCGCCGCGACGCACCCGGAAACTCAGCTCATGCAAGCCGACATGCCCGTTGGCGTAGCGTTTACCGACCTGTTCGAAACGAATCATGAACGCTCCCGCTCGGCAAACAGTGCCTGTACAAAGGGTTCGGCTTCAAAAGTGCGCAGGTCGTCGATGCCTTCACCGACGCCGATGTAACGAATCGGCAACCCGAACTGCTTGGCCAGGGCGAAGATCACACCGCCCTTGGCCGTGCCGTCGAGCTTAGTCAATGCCAGGCCGGTCAGTTGGACCGTCTGGTGGAATTGTTTGGCCTGGCTGATGGCGTTCTGGCCGGTACCGGCGTCCAGCACCAGCAACACCTCGTGGGGCGCGTCGGCATCGAGCTTGCCGATGACGCGGCGAACTTTCTTCAGCTCTTCCATCAGGTTGTCTTTGGTGTGCAGGCGACCGGCGGTATCGGCGATCAGCACATCAATGTTGCGCGCCTTGGCGGCCTGCACCGCATCGAAGATCACCGAGGCCGAATCGGCGCCGGTGTGCTGGGCGATGACCGGGATCTTGTTGCGCTCGCCCCAGACCTGCAATTGCTCCACGGCGGCGGCACGGAAGGTGTCACCGGCGGCGAGCATGACTTTCTTGCCTTCCAGTTGCAGCTTCTTCGCCAGCTTGCCGATGGTGGTGGTCTTGCCGGCGCCGTTGACGCCAACCACCAGGATCACAAACGGCTTTTTTCTGCGTATTGATGATCAGCGGCGCTTCCACCGGCTTGAGCATGTTGGCCAGCTCGGCCTGCAGCGACTTGTAGAGCGCATCGGCGTCGGTCAGCTGCTTGCGCGCGACCTTCTGGGTCAGGCTCTGGATGATCACGGCGGTGGCTTCGACGCCCACGTCGGCGGTCAGCAGGCGGGTTTCGATGTCCTCCAGCAGCTCGTCATCGATGGTCTTTTTTGCCGAGGAACAGGCTGGCCATGCCTTCGCCGATGCTGGCGCTGGTCTTGCTCAGGCCTTGCTTGAGGCGGGCAAAGAAACCGGTCTTGCCGGTTTCGGCAGGAACAGCAGGCTCTTCGATGACTGCTGGCGCGGCGACGGCGACCGGAACAGGTTTGGCGACCACCGGTGCAAGCACCTCAACCACTGGCGGCGCTTGGACCACAACGGGCGCAGGCTCCACGAGGGCCGGAATCGGCGGAGCCACATGCTCGGCCAGCTCGTCTTCAACCAGTGCTACAGGCTCTTCTGCCACCGGCAACACCAGCCATGGCTTGTGCTCTGGCTCTGGCTCTGGCGCAGGTTCTGGCTCAACCACCGGCTGCAACACCGGCTCGGCCATCGGCAACACCACCGGGGCCGGTGTTTCGGCAACCGGTTCGGCTTCTACTATGGATTCGGGGATCGGTTCAGCTTGAACCTGCGGCTGTTCGACGACGGTTTCCTGCGGCTTTTTGCGCAGCCATCCGAACAGGCCTTTTTTCTCGCCAGCCGCAGCTGGGGTCTTCTTGTCGTCGTTGGAACCAAACATGGAGACGGCTATCTCAAGGTAGCGACGCGCCAGGGGGCGTGCCGGTAAATAAAATTCGATGCGTAACAGACTGTTTTTTAGCCAGCTCGTTCATGCGCAACATTTTGTAAGGCCTAAATAGAGCCTTAACAAGACAGCCATAGTGGCCGTCCCTAGGTCGGACCAGTATCCTAGCACCTCCTCGCCCGCCGACGCTAAGACCAAGCGGGCAGCCCAACAGGTTTAAAAACGAATGAATGCTCTAGCCCGCCGCGCCGCAGGCCTGCTGCTCAGCACAGTTTGTCTGCCCCTTTCAGCTTTGGCTGCCGACCCACAACCCACCCACGAATTCACCCTGGACAACGGCCTCAAGGTCGTCGTGCGCGAAGACCATCGCGCCCCGGTGGTGGTTTCCCAGGTCTGGTACAAGGTGGGCTCCAGCTATGAAACCCCGGGCCAGACCGGTTTGTCCCACGCCCTGGAACACATGATGTTCAAGGGCAGCGCCAAGGTCGGCCCCGGCGAGGCTTCGTTGATCCTGCGTGACCTGGGTGCCGAAGAAAACGCCTTCACCAGCGACGACTACACCGCTTACTACCAAGTGCTCGCCCGTGACCGCCTGGGTGTCGCCTTCGAGCTGGAAGCCGACCGCATGGCCAGCCTGCGCCTGCCGGCCGACGAGTTCAGCCGTGAGATCGAGGTGATCAAGGAAGAGCGCCGGATGCGCACCGACGACAACCCGATGTCCAAGGCCTATGAGCGCTTCAAGGCCATGGCCTACCCGGCCAGCGGCTACCACACGCCGACCATCGGCTGGATGGCCGACCTGGACCGCATGAAGGTTGAAGAGCTGCGCCACTGGTACCAATCCTGGTACGTGCCGAACAACGCCACCCTGGTAGTGGTGGGCGACGTAACCCCGGATGAAGTCAAAACCCTGGCCCAGCGCTATTTCGGCCCGATCCCCAAGCGCGACGTCCCCCCGGCGAAAATCCCGCTGGAGCTGGCCGAGCCCGGTGAACGCCTGCTGACTATGCATGTACAGACCAAACTGCCGAGCGTGATCCTTGGTTTCAACGTGCCGAGCCTGGCCACCGCTGAAGACAAACGCTCGGTCAACGCCCTGCGCCTGATCTCGGCCCTGCTGGACGGCGGCTACAGCGCGCGCATCTCGACACAACTGGAGCGCGGCGAAGAGCTGGTGTCCGGCGGCTCGTCGAGCTACGACGCCTACACCCGCGGTGACAGCCTGTTCACCCTGACTGCCACACCGAACCTGCAAAAGAAAAAGACCGTGGCCCAGGCTGAAGCCGGCCTTTGGCGCCTGCTGGATGAGCTGAAGGCCAAGCCACCGAGCGCTGAAGAACTGGAGCGTATCCGCGCCCAGGTCATCGCCGGCGTGGTTTACCAGCGCGACTCGATTACCAGCCAGGCCACTGCCATCGGCTCCCTGGAGACGGTGGGCCTGTCCTGGAAACTCATGGACACCGAGCTGGCCGAGCTGCAAAGCGTCACCGCCGAAGATATCCAGAAAGCTGCACGCACCTATTTCACCCGCGAACGTCTCAGCGTCGCCCATGTCTTGCCTGAGGAGACCGCTCATGAGTGAACGTAAAAACAACCGCCTGGTGCTGCCCGGCCTGATCGTGGTGACTTTGGCTGCGGCCTGCGCGGTGTATTTGCTGCGCCCCAGCGAATCCGTCGCCAGCCAGGCGCTGGAGCAGGCCAAGTCCGCCAACAAGCTGCAATCCCTGGCCGAGCTGGACGACAAGGCGCCGACCAACCGCAAGCTCGACGTGCAAACCTGGACCACCGCCGAAGGCGCCAAGGTGCTGTTCGTCGAAGCCCATGAACTGCCGATGTTCGACATGCGCATCCTGTTCGCCGCCGGCAGCAGCCAGGACGGCGCAACACCAGGCCTGGCGCTGTTGACCAACGCAATGCTCAACGAAGGCGTGCCGGGCAAGGACGTCAGCCAGATTGCCGCCGGTTTCGACGGCCTGGGGGCTGATTTCAGCAATGGCGCCTACCGCGACATGGCGCTGGTTTCCCTGCGCAGCCTGAGCGCCAGCGACAAGCGTGACGCCGCCCTGTCACTGTTTGACGACGTGATCGGCAAGCCGACCTTCCCGGCAGACTCTCTGGCGCGCATCAAGAACCAGCTGCTGGCGGGCTTCGAGTACCAGAAACAGAACCCCGGCAAACTGGCGAGCATCGAGCTGTTCAAGCAGCTCTATGGCGACCACCCTTACGCCCATCCGAGCGAAGGCAACGCCGAGAGCGTGCCGAAGGTGACTCTCGCGCAATTGAAGGACTTCCACGCCAAGGCCTACGCCGCCGGCAACGCAGTGATTTCCGTAGTCGGCGAATCTGACCCGCGCCGAAGCCGAAGCCATGACCGCCAAGGTTTCCGCGTCCCTGCCAAAAGGCCCGGCGCTGACGAAAATCGCCCAACCGGTCGAGCCCAAGGCTCCCACCACGCACATCGAGTTCCCGTCCAAGCAGACAACCCTGCTGCTGGCGCAACTGGGTATCGACCGTGCCGACCCGGATTACGCCGCGCTGTCACTGGGTAACCAGATTCTCGGCGGCGGTGGCTTCGGCACCCGTTTGATGAGCGAAGTGCGCGAGAAACGCGGCCTGACCTACGGCGTATACTCCGGCTTCTCGCCGATGCAGGTACGCGGCCCGTTCATGATCAACCTGCAAACCCGCGCCGAAATGAGCGCCGGCACGCTGCGATTGGTGCAGGACGTACTCGCCGACTACCTCAAGACCGGCCCGACACAGAAAGAACTCGATGACGCCAAGCGCGAACTGGCCGGCAGCTTCCCGCTGTCCACCGCGAGCAACGCCGATATCGTCGGGCAGCTGGGCGCCATGGGTTTCTACAACCTGCCGCTGAGCTACCTGGAAGATTTCATGAAACAATCCCAGGCGCTGACCGTTGACCAGGTCAAAGCTGCTTTGAACAAACATTTGAGTGCCGACAAGATGGTCATCGTGACCGCCGGCCCGACGATTGCGCAAAAGCCACTACCGCCCCCCACTGATAAACCCGCCGAGCAACCGCTCGGGGTTCCGGAGCATTAATGGCCCGTCCATCCCGTCCCAAAAAACCTGTCCACAACGTTCACAACGGTGTGGGCCAACTGCGCATCATCGGCGGAGAGTGGGGCAGCCGTAAGCTGAGCTTCCCTGATGTCGTGGGCCTGCGCCCGACGCCAGACCGCGTGCGTGAAACCCTGTTCAACTGGCTCGCGCCGTATATCGCCGGGGCCAAGGTGCTGGACCCGTTCGCGGGTAGCGGCGCGCTGTTCCTGGAGTCGCTGTCCCGTGGCGCGGCGCTGGGCCAGGCGCTGGATGCCAGCAATGTGGCGGTCGCCAGCCTCAAGGAACACCTGGGCACGCTGCGTTGCACCACAGGGCAAGTGCAGACGGCTGACGCGTTGCGCTACCTGGAAACCCAGGAAGCCCGTGAGTTTGACGTGGTGTTTCTTGATCCGCCGTTTAATCAGAACCTGCTGCCGACCGTTTGCGCGTTGCTGGAAGAGCGCCAGTGGTTGGCACCGGATGCCTGGATCTACACTGAAAGCGAAACCGCACCGTCCACACTCGGTTTGCCGGGCACCTGGCGCCTGCACCGCGAGCAGAAATCCGGGCGGGTGTATTACGCGTTGTGGCAACGCACCGTGTAGGAGCGAGCTTGCTCGCGAAGATCGTTAACGATGACGCGGGAAACCAGGGGAACGCGGTGATCTTGAGTTTTTCGCGAGCAAGCTCGCTCCTACAATGATTGGAGCAAGCCCATTCGGCACCGAGAATTTCATGACTCCGCCCCTCGACCGCTTCACCCCCGCCTTCGGCCTCGGCAACCCGCACCTGCAAACGTTGTGGGGACCGCTGTGGCGCAAAACCACGCACATCGAACGCCAGCGTGAACGGCTGTGGCTGGCAGACGGCGACTTTCTCGACCTCGACTGGCATGGGCCCCATGACGCAACCACCCCGCTGGTGCTGGTACTGCACGGGCTGACCGGCTCGTCCAACTCGCCCTATGTAGCCGGCCTGCAAAAAGCCCTCGCAACCCAAGGCTGGGCCAGCGTCGCGCTGAACTGGCGTGGCTGCTCCGGCGAACCCAACCTGCTCGCCCGCAGCTACCATTCCGGCGCCAGTGAAGACCTGGCCGAAACCATCGCTCACCTGCGGGCCAAGCGCCCGTTGGCGCCGCTGTATGCGGTGGGGTATTCACTGGGCGGCAATGTGCTGCTCAAGTACTTGGGCGAAACCGGCGAAGCCTGCGGGCTGCAAGGCGCGGCCGCCGTGTCGGTACCGTTTCGCCTGGATCAGTGCGCCGATCGCATTGGCCTGGGCTTTTCTCGGGTTTATCAGAAGCATTTCATGCGCGAAATGCTGGCCTATATCCGCGTCAAACAAAGCCGGTTTCTCAAGGATGGCCGCGAGGCAGGCCTGAAAACCCTCGCCGACCTGGGCTCGCTGGAGAAGATGCGCACGTTCTGGGACTTTGACGGCCGCGTCACCGCGCCGCTGCACGGGTTCCTCAGTGCCGAGGACTACTACCGCCGCGCCTCCAGCCGCTACTACCTCGGGGGCATTCGCACACCAACCCTGATCATCCAGGCCGCGGACGACCCGTTCGTGTTCGCCCACAGCCTGCCCGAGGCCAGCGAACTGTCGGATTGCACCGAGTTCGAACTGCTGGCCAAGGGCGGGCATGTCGGGTTTGTGGATGGCTCGCTGAAACAGCCAACTTACTACCTGGAACGAAGAATCCCGGAGTGGCTACTGACACAACGCCGATAAAAATGTGGGAGCTCCCACACTTTGGCTCAGACCGGGTCAGGCAGACCTCAGTCGCCTGTTGCAACTTCCCGCTTTGGATCAGTGATCCACTCGCTCCACGACCCCGCGTACAACTTGCCCAACGGGTAACCCGCCAGGCACAGCGCAAACAGGTTGTGGCAGGCAGTCACGCCCGAGCCGCAGTAGGCCACCAGGTCATCCGGCGAGCGGTCTTGCAGCTTGGCGGCGAAGCGTTGCTTGAGCTGGTCCGCCGGCAGGAAACGGCCGTCGCTGCCCAGGTTTTCATTGAATGCGGCACATTGCGCGCCGGGGATATGCCCGGCAACCGGGTCGATCGGCTCCACTTCACCACGAAAACGCGGCTGGGCGCGGGCGTCGATCAGGGTCAGGCCGGGCTGGCCAAGGCGTTTCTGCAGGTGTTCGGCGTCCAGTTGCAAGTGGTTGTCCGGCGTGCCGCTGAAGGTGCCGGGCTCGATCACCGGCGCATCCAGGCTCAACGGGAAGCCCGCCGCGTGCCAGGCTTTCAGGCCGCCATCGAGGATGAACACGCCGTCGCGCTTGCCCAGCCAGGCCAGCAGCCACCAGGCACGGGCGGCATAGGCACCCGGGCCGTCGTCATACAAAACGATATCGCTATCGGCGTTAACGCCCCATGCCCGCAGTTGCCGGATAAACGCATCCGGCGCCGGCAACGGATGGCGACCGGTCACGCCCTTGATTATCGGCCCGCTGAGGTGGCGCTCCAGATCGGCATACTGCGCCCCTTCGATATGCCCTTCGGCGTAGCTGCACAGGCCGTAGTCCGGGTCTTCCAGGGCAAAGCGGCAATCGAGGATCACCAGCCCGCCGGACTTCTGGCGCTCGGCCAGTTGCTGGGGGCTGATCAGTTGGGCAAGCGGCATGACTGACTCCTGTGGCTAGGTTAGCGTTCGGGAAACATCCTACTTCACTTCTTCCAGCGCCTGATTCAACGGCACGTAAAACTCTTTGAACAGTGCATCCACCGCGTCCTTGGCCTTGGGGGTGATAAACCCGGCTTCCAGCACCAGCACCTGGTACACACCGCGCTTGATGGCCTCAGCGCTCAGGTGCGTGGACTTTTCATTGGTGGTGCACAGGAAGCGCACCCATGAGGTGAGGATGATCCAGGCGTTGAGGGTCAGGGCTTCGGTTTGCACCGGGTCCATGTTCAGGATGGCCGGCATCGACAAACCCCTGGTAGATGGCTGCGCCCTGGATCAGGCAACGCTGGGAGAACCGCCGATAGCCGGTGGCCAGCTCCGGGTCGCTTTCCAGCAGGTGTTCGAGGTCGCGGTGCAAGAAGCGGTAACGCCACATGCCGGCCAGCACTGCCTGCAGGTAGAAGCGCTTGTCTTCCACGGTCACCGCACGGCCCTGGGGCGGGCGCAGGAAACTGTCCACCAACGCTTCGTACTCACGAAACAGCACCGCGATAATCGCCTGCTTGTTGGGAAGTGGTAGTACAGGTTGCCCGGGGAAATTTCCATATGGGCGGCGATATGGTTGGTGCTGACACTGCGCTCGCCCTGCTGGTTAAACAGCTCCAGGCTGGTTTGCACAATGCGCTCGCTGGTCTTTACTCGTGGTGCCATGGGAAATCAACTTCTAGACCCGTGATGGCGGCATCTTACGGACTATCCTTGTCCGGATAAATCGGCACGTTGTGCAATGTTATTTGACAATTTAGAGCAATGACTCTAAAAACTGAAGCATTCCAATAACAATCGGGAACTTCGCCATGTCTGCCAACGTTGCCTACCTGCAAGATTCCCAGGCGCTGGACCAGCTCCAGGAATTGTTCGACGCCCAGCGCCAAGCCTACGCCGCCAACCCGATGCCGCCGGCCGCCCAACGCCAGCAATGGCTCAAGGCCTTACGCGAGCTGCTGAGTGACGAGCGCCAGGCGCTGATCAACGCCATCAGCAGTGATTTCAGCCACCGCAGCGCCGACGAAACCCTGTTCGCCGAACTGATGCCCAGCCTGCATGGCATTCACTACGCCAGCAAAACACCTCAAGGGTTGGATGAAACCTTCCCGCCGCGCTGTAGGCATTGCCTTCCAGCCCGCGTCCGCCAAGGTCATCTATCAACCCCTGGGTGTTGGTCGGGGTGATCGTGCCCTGGAACTACCCGTTGTACCTGGCCATCGGCCCGCTGGTGGGTGCATTGGCGGCCGGCAACCGGGTGATGCTCAAGCTCAGCGAATCCACCCCCGCCACCGGCCAGTTGCTCAAGGCGCTGCTGGCGAAGATCTTCCCCGAGGACCTGGTGTGCGTGGTGCTCGGCGAGGCTGAAGTGGGCATGGCGTTTTCCAAGCTGCGCTTCGACCACCTGCTGTTCACCGGCGCCACCAGCATCGGCAAGCACGTGATGCGCGCGGCGGCCGAACACCTGACGCCGGTCACCCTGGAACTGGGCGGCAAATCACCGGCGATTGTTTCCGCCGACGTGCCGCTCAAGGACGCCGCCGAACGCATCGCCTTCGGCAAGGCGCTGAATGCCGGGCAAACCTGCGTGGCGCCGGACTACGTGCTGGTGCCGGAAGACCGTGTAGACGGCTTCGTCGAGGCCTACAGCAAGGCGGTCCGCGGGTTCTATCCGACCCTGGCCGACAACCCGGACTACACCGCCATCATCAACGAACGACAGTTGGCCCGGCTCAACGGCTACGTGAAAGACGCCACTGACAAGGGTGCCACCCTGGTCCCGCTGTACGACCAGGGCCAGGACCGCCGCATGGCCCACAGCCTGCTGCTGAATGTCAGCGACGAGATGACCGTGATGCAGGACGAAATCTTCGGCCCGGTGCTGCCGATCGTGCCGTATCGCGGCCTCGACCAGGCTTTCGCCTACATCAATCAGCGCCCTCGCCCACTGGCGCTGTATTACTTCGGCTACAACAAGGCGGAACAGAACCGCGTACTGCACGAAAACCCATTCCGGCGGCGTGTGCCTGAACGACACGTTGCTGCACGTAGCCCAGGACGACATGCCCTTCGGCGGCATCGGCCCGTCGGGCATGGGCCATTACCACGGTCATGAAGGTTTCCTGACCTTCAGCAAGGCCAAGGGCGTGCTGATCAAGCAACGCCTGAACGCGGCCAAGCTGATTTACCCGCCCTACGGCAAATCCATCCAGAAGTTGATCCAGAAGCTGTTCGTCCGCTAACAAACCCATCACCGGGATAACAATAAGAATGAACCCTAGCCTGACTGAATCACCCGCGCTGTCACGGCGCGGCGTCTTGAAACTCGGCCTGTGCGCCAGTGCTTTCCTGGCCACCGCCGGGCTGGGCGCCAGCCTCAGCGGCTGCTCCAGCAGCACCCCGGCCAGCGGCTTTGCGATGTTGCGCAGCAGTGACCTGCCGTTTTTGCGGGCAGTGATTCCGGTGCTGCTGGAGGGCGTGGCCAGCGCCGAGATAGTGGTGGCCGGCATCGACGACACCCTGAAAAAGCTCGACTTCAGCCTGCAACACCTGTCGCCCGAGATGTTCAAGCTGACCCAGCAACTGTTCGACGTCTTGGGCATGGCCATCACCCGTGGGCCCCTGACCGGCGTGTGGGGCAGTTGGGAAAAACGCCAGCGCCGAGCAGATCCGCAACTTCCTGCACCGCTGGGAAAACAGCTACCTGAACCTGCTGCGCATGGGCCAGGGCTCGTTGCTCAAACTGGTGATCATGGCCTGGTATTTCCGCCCGAGTCCTGGGCGCATTGCGGCTACCCCGGCCCACCGAAAATCTGATCTGCATCCCGATAAAAACAAGAGACGACCCTGATGCCCGTACCTGATCTGTTCCGCGATGGCATGGCCCGCGGCTGGAAGACCCACAATGGCGCCGCCCTCGACCAGGACCTGACCCTGGAAGCCGACGTCGCGATCATCGGCAGCGGCGCCGGCGGCGGCACCACCGCCGAAATCCTCAGCGCCGCCGGCTACAAGGTGCTGCTGATCGAAGAAGGCCCGTTGAAGACCAGCAACGACTTCAAGCTGCTGGAGGACGAGGCCTACGCCAGCCTGTATCAGGAAGGCATCGGGCGCATGAGCAAGGACGGCGCCATCACCATCCTGCAGGGCCGCGCGGTCGGCGGCACCACGCTGATCAACTGGACCTCCAGCTTCCGCACCCCGGACCCGACCCTCGCCCACTGGGCCAGCGAGTACGCGGTCAAGGGCCACAGCAGCGCCGAAATGGCGCCCTGGTTCGAAAAAATGGAACAACGCCTGGGCATCGCGCCTTGGGCCATGCCACCGAATGCCAACAATGACGTGATCCGCAAGGGCTGCGAAAAGCTTGGCTACAGCTGGCACGTGATCCCGCGCAATGTGCGCGGCTGTTTCAACCTGGGTATTGCGGCATGGGTTGCCCGGTCAACGCCAAGCAATCAATGCTGGTGACCACCATTCCGTCCACCCTGGAGAAAGGCGGCGAGCTGCTGTACCTGGCCCGTGCCGAACGCCTGAAGTTCAGCGGCGACACCATCACCAGCCTCGAATGCGTGGCCATGGATCAGTATTGCGTGGCACCCACCGGCCGCAAGATCACAGTCAAAGCCAAGCATTACGTACTGGCCGGCGGCGGCATCAACAGCCCGGCGCTGCTGCTGCGCTCGGACGCACCCGATCCCCACTCGCGCCTGGGCAAGCGAACCTTTTTACACCTGGTGAATTTTTTCCGCAGGGTTGTTCGACGAGGTGATCAACCCGTTCTACGGCGCGCCGCAGTCGATCTATTCCGATCACTTCCAATGGCAGGACGGCACTACCGGCAAAATGTCCTACAAGCTCGAAGTACCGCCACTGCATCCGGGCCTGGCCAGCACCTTGCTCGGCGGCTACGGCACGCAGAACGCGCTGGACATGGGTCAACTGCCGAAAACCCACGCCATGCTTGCGCTGCTGCGGGACGGCTTCCACCCCGACAGCCCGGGTGGCACAGTCGAATTACGCGGCGATGGCACACCGGTGCTCGATTATCAGGTTTCGCCCTACGCCTGGGACGGCCTGCGCCGGGCATTCCACAGCATGGCGGAGATTCAGTTTGCCGGCGGCGCCAAGTCGGTGATGCCGCTGCACGGCGATGCGCGCTACGTGAACACCTTGGCTGAAGCCCGCAGCATGATCGACGGGTTGAACCTCGAATTGCACCGAACCCGGCTCGGCAGCGCTCATGTAATGGGCGGTTGCGCGATGGGGGAAGAACCGAAAAACGCCGTGGGCCGACAGCCTTGGGCGCCATCATCAACTGCGCAACTTGTCGATCCACGATGGCTCGCTATTCCCCACCAGCATTGGCGCTAACCCGCAGTTATCGGTGTATGGATTGACGGCGCAACTGGCGACGGCATTGGCCGAACGTCTGAAAACGGCCTGAAAAAAACCGGGTATTCGCGGTGTCTATAGTGCGTTCTTCTGAATAAGTTGACTTGGCCGACCGGGATGGCTGCGATACCATCCGGTTCCCCAACGGACTCCGCCAGGACGACGCGATGAACCGAGTGTTGTACCCAGGTACCTTCGACCCAATCACCAAGGGCCATGGCGATCTGGTCGAACGCGCCTCGCGCTTGTTCGACCATGTGATTATCGCGGTCGCTGCCAGCCCCAAGAAAAACCCGCTGTTTCCCCTGGAACAGCGCGTGGAAGCTGGCCCGTGAGGTCACCAAGCATCTGCCCAACGTTGAAGTGGTCGGCTTCTCGACGCTGCTGGCGCACTTCGCCAAGGAACAGAACGCCAATGTGTTCCTGCGCGGCCTGCGGGCGGTGTCGGATTTCGAATACGAATTCCAGCTGGCCAACATGAACCGCCAACTGGCGCCGGACGTGGAAAGCCTGTTTCTTACGCCTTCGGAACGTTATTCGTTCATTTCCTCGACGTTGGTCCGGGAAATCGCGGCGTTGGGCGGGGATATCACCAAGTTCGTGCACCCGGCTGTGGCGGATGCTCTCACCCTGCGATTCAAGAAATAATCCCGGACTGCAGGAGCTGGCTTGCCAGCGATCCAGGCGCCACGGTGCAACTGACCCATCGCCATCGCCGGCAAGCCGGCTCCTACTGTCCATCGCTGTGACTCGCACTGCGGGCGCCAATGCGGCACAATTGCGCGCATTAGTTTTCAGATGCCTTGGCTGACAGCCCTGGCAGGAGTTTCCATGTCCCTGATCATCACCGACGATTGCATCAAACTGCGACGTCTGCGAACCCGAGTGCCCGAACGCTGCCATTTCCCAGGGTGAAGAGATCTATGTGATCGACCCCAACCTGTGCACCCAGTGTGTCGGCCACTACGACGAACCCCAGTGCCAGCAGGTTTGCCCGGTGGATTGCATTCCGCTGGACGAGGCTCATCCGGAAACGGAAAGAGCAACTGATGGAGAAGTACCGGTTGATTACCGGGAAGGCCTAAGTCCCTTGGCGCTTCATTAAGCCCCTTCGCGAGCAAGCCCGCTCCCACATTCGACCGAGTTCCACCTTTGGAATGCAGTCGAATGTGGGAGCGGGCTTGCTCGCGAATAGGCCATCAGCAGCACCACAAATTGTCAGCTCTGACACTTCGGGCAAAACACACTCGCCCGCTGCCCAAGTATTACGTTGCGCAACTCAGCCCCACAGACCTTGCACGCCTCGCCACCACGGCCATAGACGAACAATTCCTGCTGGAAATACCCTGGCTGCCCGTCGCCGCCGATAAAGTCCCGCAACGTGGTGCCGCCGCGCTCGATGGCCGCCGCCAGGATGCGCTTGATCTCGATCGCCAGCTTCAGGTAACGCCCACGGGAAATGCCCTTGGCTTCCCGGCGCGGATCAATCCCGGCGGCAAACAGCGCCTCCGTCGCGTAGATATTGCCCACCCCACCACCACCGCGTTGTCCATGATGAACGGCTTCACCGCCATCGAGCGTCCACGGGACAGCTGGAATAGCCGCTCGCCGTCGAACAGGTCGGTCAACGGCTCCGGCCCCAGGCGGATCAGCAGCTCGTGGTTCAGCGGGTCGAGGCTCCAGAGCATCGCGCCAAAGCGTCGCGGGTCGGTGTAGCGCAGGGCCAGGCCCGACTCCAGTTCTATATCCACATGCTCATGCTTGGCCGCCGGGCTGCCGGCTTCCACCAGGCGCAGGTTGCCCGACATCCCCAAGTGGCTGATCAGCGTGCCGACCTCGGCATTGATCAACAAAATACTTGGCCCCGCCGCTCCACCAGCACGATGCGTTGCCCGGACAGCCGCACATCCAGGTCTTCCGGGATCGGCCAGCGCAGGCGCCGCTCACGCACCACCACACGGCTGACCCGCTGGCCTTCCAGGTGCGGCGCAATTCCGCGCCGGGTGGTTTCGACTTCCGGTAACTCGGGCATGTGTACCTCTTGGAAAAAGGGTTAGTGCGCGCCCAGCTCGCGGATCGACAACTTCAAACTCTCGAAGTCGTAGTCCGACAGGCCGATATGGTCCAGCACCAGCGGGCCGATGGCGTTCCACTCATGGTCATCCACCTGGTTGCCCAACACGCGGTACGACGCACAAATGTGCTCGGCCATTTTCAGGATCGCCAGCAGGTTTTTCAGCTGCGGCTTGTGGTTGGACTCGTCGCTGAAAATCGCCAGGGCATTGTGGTGATTGGCGATGGCATCGGTCACATGTTCCGGCAGGCGCCAGGATTTGGCGGTGTAGTAACCCACCACGGCATGGTTGGTGTTTGAACGCCTGGTTCTCGGTGTCGACCACACGGCACTCCGGCCGGGCGTTGGCATAGGCCTCTTCCAGCACACTCATGTAGTTCGGGAAACGCTTGAGCATCAACGGCACGCCACAATCGTGGAACAGCCCCAATGCGTAGGCTTCATCGACCGCCTGGCTGCCGGTGCGCTTGGCCAGGGCCAGGCAGGTCATGGCCACGTCCTGGGCGGTGTCCCAGAAACGGTTGAGGGTGACGATCGTGTCGTCGCTCATCTCGCCCTTGATCGACTGCGCGTTGATCAGGTTGACGATGGAGCGGCTGCCCAGCAGGTTCACCGCGCGCTGTATCGAGACGATCTTGTTGCTCAGACCGTAATACGGCGAATTGACGATCTTCAGCAGCGAGCCGGAGAGGCCCGGTCCTGGGCGATCAACCGGGCGATCACTTCCAGGTCCGGATCGGGCATGTACTGCTCCATCTGCAAATCCACCAATGATTTGCGGTTGAGGCGGCACACTGATGCCTTGGAGGCTCTGTTGGATCTGTTCGGCGGATAGCTCTTGGGACATAGGGGGCACACTCTGGACTAGGCGGCGATTCTAACCTTTATGGCAACCGGGCTGACACCTCAAAAACCCGAACTGAACCGCTTCCACATGTCCGGCGGCGCCGCCAAGTACTGCACAACACGGTATACTCCCGCTCTTTTTTCCGGAGCGACGTCATGTCCCTGCCAAGCCTGCGTCTCAAAGCCAACGCCGATCGTCGTTTGCGCAACGGCCACCTGTGGGTCTACAGCAACGAAATCGATGTGGGCCGCCACACCTCTTCACGGCTTCCAGGCAGGCGACCAGGCGATCCTGGAAGCAGCCGGCGGCAAGACCCTCGGCATCGTGGCCATGAGCCCGAACAACCTGATCTGCGCCCGCCTGCTGTCCCGCGACATCAAGTTGCCGCTGGACAAGTCGCTGCTGGTGCACCGCATCAACGTCGCCCTGTCCCTGCGTGACCGCCTGTTCGACAAGCCGTTCTACCGCCTGGTGTACGGCGATTCCGACTTGTTGCCAGGCCTGGTGGTCGACCGTTTCGGCGACATCCTGGTGGTGCAGATCGCTTCGGCGACCATGGAAGCCCACAAGGAAGACGTGATTGCCGCACTGACCCAAGTGCTCAAGCCAAGCGGCATCCTGTTCAAGAACGACTCCGCCGCGCGTGATGCCGAAGGCCTCAACCGCTACGTCGAAACCGTGTTCGGCCTGGTGCCGGAGTGGGTTGCCCTCGAAGAAAACGGCGTGAAGTTCGAAGCGCCGGTGATCCAGGGCCAGAAGACCGGCTGGTTCTACGACCACCGCATGAACCGCGCCCGCCTGGCTCCGTATGCCAAAGGCAAACGCGTACTCGACCTGTACAGCTACATCGGCGGCTGGGCGTGCAAAGCGGCCGCCTTCGGTGCCAGTGAAGTGTTCTGCGTCGACGCCTCCGCCTTCGCCCTCGACGGCGTGGAGCGCAACGCGGCACTGAACGGCGTTGCCGAGAAAATGACCTGCATCGAAGGCGACGTGTTCGAAGCCCTCAAAGAGCTGAAAGCCAGCGAAGAGCGTTTCGACGTGATCGTGGCCGACCCGCCTGCCTTCATCAAGCGCAAGAAAGACATGAAGAACGGCGAAGGCGCCTACCGCCGCCTGAACGAGCAAGCCATGCGCCTGCTCAGCAAGGACGGCATCCTGGTCAGCGCTTCGTGCTCGATGCACTTGCCGGAAGACGACCTGCAAAACATCCTGCTGACCAGCGCCCGTCACCTGGATCGCAATATCCAGATGCTGGAACGCGGCGGCCAGGGCCCGGACCACCCGGTGCACCCGGCGATTGCCGAGACCCGGTATATCAAGAGCATTACTTGCCGGTTGTTGCCGAACAGCTAACGCCCAATTGGAACCGGATCAACTGTAGGAGCGAGCTTGCTCGCGAAAGACGAATAGACAACACGGGCTACCTGATAGCGCTGCGTTATCGTTGACGTTCTTCGCGAGCAAGCTCGCTCCTACAGCGGCAACACACACCATCATGGGCTTGGCCTCCCACAACACTTTTGATTGAATTCCCCGTTTCGCAGACTAGTATCGGTTTCTGGTTTTACTCCGGAAAATAAAAACAATGTCTGAGTCCTCTTATTCGCCACCCCATGGCGACGTAAAACGCCAACAACGCTCGCGCTTCATCCTCATCACCTGCATCTCGCTGATCAGCTTCTTCCCGATCAATATCCTGCTGCCCTCCTTTCCAGCCCTGGCCGCGAAGTTCGATACCTCAACTGCTGAGGTCGCCTTATCCATCAGCCTGTTCACTCTGGTTTTTGCGATTTCCCAACTGATCGCCGGCCCGCTTTCAGATAAATTCGGGCGCAAGGAAGTGCTGCTGGGGTGCATCGTGGTTTCCACCCTAGGCTCGATCGGCTGCGCACTGGCGGCGAATTACCCGAGTTTCCTGCTGTTTCGCGCCGTCCAGGCCATCGGCTGTGGCTTTTTGTGCTCGGCCATGCGCTGGTTGAAGACCTTTTCGAAGAGCAGGATCGCGCCCGCATCCGCATCTACTACATGACCCTGAGCGGATCGTTCGTTGCGCTGTCGCCGCTGCTCGGCTCCTGGCTGCAAAACCACATTTGATTGGCAGGGCAGCTTTTATGGATTTGCGGTGATGGCGCTAGGCATGTTTATCCATGCCTGGCTGATATTGCCGTCCAAGGCGGCCAGCCCTGAAAGAGCCCCTGTTTCGATCATCGCCACGCTGAAATCCATCGCAAGCAACCGGGACTTCATCCGTTACTGGTGGATCGCCGCGTTGGTATTCGCGTGTTACTTCGCCTTGATCAGCGTGACACCGCTGATTTTCATGGATGAGTTGAAGCTGTCCGAATACCAGTACGCGGTAGTGCTGATGGTGTATGGCGTTGCCTACCTGCTGGGCGGCGTTGCAGCAACTGCACTGCAGAAAACATATCTCCCTCACGCGACAAATCAACCTCGGGCTGGGCCTGCTGGGGATCGCAGGCGTATTGCTGACGCTGGTGATCAGCTATGAGGCCATGACCACCATCACCCTGCTGATCCCGATGCTGATCAGCGCCCTGGCCGTGACCCTGGTTCGCCCCGCCGCGATTTCCGCGGCCATGTTGCTGTTCTCCAGCAGCGCCGGCACCGCCGCGTCGGCCGGCAACAGCATCATGTTCATCACCGCCGCCGTCAGCAGCGCCGCGCTCGCCCAAGCCGGAAACAACTTGCTGATGACCATCGCCATCAGCTTCATCGTGCTCAGCGTTTGGGGCGTAGTGACGAACATCAGAGTCGGACGCTAACGCTCTCCCACTCCCACTCCCACTCCCACTGTAGGAGCGAGCTTGCTCGCGAAAAACATATAGGCGACACGGGCCACCTGATAGCGCTGCATTATCGTTGACGTTCTTCGCGAGCAAGCTCGCTCCTACAGAAGGCATGACATATTCAGAACCAGTGTTTAAACGCCAATAGACACTGTTGCCTCCTACCGTCTCTCTTCTACCCACACGAAGAGGACGAAGGAATGTCCACCCAGCAAAACGCCCATCGGCTGCGTAAAGGCCGCTATTCGGAATCCGGCCGCATTTACCTGCTCACCGCCGTCACCCATCAACGACAGCTGGTCTTCCAGGACTGGCGCATTGGTCGCCTGCTTGTTCGCGAATTCAGAAAGGCTCAGGACGACGGCGAGGCGACCTCACTGGCCTGGGTCGTGATGCCGGACCATTTCCATTGGCTGGTGGAATTGCACAACGGCGATTTGCCGAGACTGATGCGGATTACCAAGTCGCGAAGTGCCCACGCCATTAACAAAGCGAGGAGTTTGCCACGGGACACTTTGGCAAAAGGGCTACTTTGATCGGGCGCTACGCCGGGAAGATGACCTGAAAGCAACAGCTCGATACATCGTCGCCAATCCATTAAGAGCAGGGCTGGTTGAGCGTATCGGCGACTATCCGCTCTGGGACGCCATGTGGCTGTGAAATACGCAACCCTGTAGGAGCGAGCTTGCTCGCGAAAAACCAACAGACGACACGGACCACCTGATAGCGCTGCGTTACCGTTGACGTTTTTCGCGAGCAAGCTCGCTCCTACAGGTAGACGGCCATTCCCTCCGGCCGCCAGCGGTGTAGAATCGGACCTATTCATCGCCAGTCATCCCCCGGCGGGTTTATGAGCTCGAGGCCCAAGCAAGCGGCGATCCCGCGACGCGAGTGGCAACTTCCGGACACACGGCCATTTTTCGGGTGTTCCAGTCGTCAATTAGAAGCTCACTCCCCTTTAGTACTTGATTAGCCGCCCGGAGTGCTCCAATGCCTGATTACCGCTCGAAAACATCCACCCACGGCCGCAACATGGCCGGCGCCCGCGCACTGTGGCGCGCCACGGGGATGAAAGATGACGACTTCAAGAAGCCGATCATCGCGATTGCCAACTCGTTCACCCAGTTCGTACCCGGCCACGTCCACCTCAAGGACCTGGGCCAACTGGTCGCCCGCGAGATCGAACGCGCCGGCGGTGTAGCGAAAGAATTCAACACCATCGCCGTGGATGACGGCATCGCCATGGGCCATGACGGCATGCTGTATTCCTGCCGAGCCGCGAGATCATCGCCGACTCCGTGGAGTACATGGTCAACGCCCACTGCGCCGACGCCATCGTGTGCATCTCCAACTGCGACAAGATCACCCCCGGCATGCTGATGGCCGCCCTGCGCCTGAACATCCCGGTGATCTTCGTCTCCGGCGGCCCGATGGAAGCCGGCAAGACCAAGCTCGCCTCCCACGGCCTCGACCTGGTGGACGCCATGGTCATCGCCGCCGATTCCAGCGCTTCTGACGAGAAGGTTGCGGAATACGAGCGCAGCGCCTGCCCTACCTGCGGTTCGTGCTCCGGCATGTTCACCGCCAACTCGATGAACTGCCTGGTGGAAGCCCTGGGCCTGGCCTTGCCGGGCAACGGCTCGACACTGGCCACCCACAGCGACCGCGAGCAACTGTTCCTGCAGGCCGGCCGCACCATCGTCGAGCTGTGCAAGCGCTACTACACCGAGAACGATGAGTCGGTGTTGCCGCGCAACATCGCCAACTTCAAGGCGTTCGAAAACGCCATGACCCTGGACATCGCCATGGGCGGTTCCACCAACACCATCCTGCACTTGCTGGCCGCCGCGCAAGAAGCCGAGATCGACTTCGACCTGCGGGACATCGATCGTCTGTCGCGCCACGTGCCGCAACTGTGCAAAGTCGCGCCAAACATCCAGAAGTACCACATGGAAGATGTGCACCGTGCCGGCGGGATCTTCTCGATCCTCGGCTCCCTGGCCCGTGGCGGCTTGCTGCACACCGACCTGCCGACCGTGCACAGCAAGTCCCTGGCCGAAGGCATCGCCAAGTGGGACATCACCCAGACCACCGATGAAGCCGTGCATCACTTCTTCAAGGCCGGCCCGGCCGGCATCCCGACGCAGACCGCGTTCAGCCAGTCGACCCGTTGGGAAACCCTCGACGACGACCGTGAAAACGGCTGCATCCGCAGTGTCGAGCATGCCTATTCGAAAGAGGGCGGCCTGGCCGTGCTGTACGGCAACATCGCCCTCGATGGCTGCGTCGTGAAAACTGCCGGTGTCGACGAGTCGATCCACGTGTTCGAAGGCCGCGCCAAGATCTACGAAAGCCAGGACAGCTCGGTACGCGGCATCCTCGCTGACGAAGTGAAGGAAGGCGACATCGTCATCATCCGTTACGAAGGCCCGAAAGGCGGCCCGGGCATGCAAGAGATGCTGTACCCGACGTCGTACCTGAAATCCAAGGGCCTGGGCAAAGCCTGCGCCTTGCTCACCGACGGCCGTTTCTCCGGCGGGACCTCGGGCCTGTCCATCGGCCACGCTTCGCCGGAAGCTGCTGCGGGCGGCGCCATCGGCCTGGTGCAGGATGGTGACAAGGTGCTGATCGACATTCCGAACCGCTCGATCAACCTGTTGATCAGCGATGAAGAACTGGCGGCACGCCGGGTCGAGCAGGACAAGAAAGGCTGGAAGCCGGTGGAGAAGCGTCCGCGCAAAGTCACCACCGCCTTGAAGGCTTATGCCCTGCTGGCCACCAGTGCCGACAAGGGTGCTGTGCGTAACAAGGCGATGCTTGACGGTCTGTAAACCTCGCCCATAAAAATGCCCCGCCAGGTGCGGGGCATTTTTTTGCCTGGAGATAATTCCCCAAACAAAGGAGATCAACTGTGGGAGCGGGCTTGCTCGCGAATTGCGGTGTGCCAGTTACTGAATAAGCTGGCTGATCCACCGCCTTCGCGAGCAAGCCCGCTCCCACATTTTTGACCGAGTCCAGCCGTACTTACTGAATCTCGTCCGGCTTGACGATCACCCAGTTTTTATCCGCCGTCACCGGCAACCCTTCCTTGGCCTGGGCCGCAGCGTGCTTGGCCATCATGCCGTTGAGCTGGGTCATGTATTTGTCTTTACGGTTGATCCACAGGTGGATGCCGCCCTTGGCCACGTCCACGTCATGGAACAGCATGTAGCCGTCACTGGTCGGCGTGTCGCCACCGACGATCACCGGTTTTTTCCACTCGTCGATGTAGGTCAGGATCGCCGCGTGCTTGCCGGCCATCCAGGTGGCCGGGGTCCACAGGTACGGGGTCAGCTCCAGGCCGAGGTTGGCCTTCTCGTCATACTTGCCGGCGGCAATCTGCTTGCGGGCGGTGGTCAGCTCGCCGGTCTTGCGGTCCTTGAGCAAGGTGCTCACGCCGATGACGTTCTCGGGTTTGACGTTGTAGCCGTACTTCGGATCGGCCGCGACCATGCGCACCAGTTCCTCGGACGCGGCGGTCATCACGTAGACCTCGATGCCGTTTTCCATCAGCTTGTTGAACAGCTCAGCCTGGCCGGTGAAGACCTTCGGCGGCTGCACTTCCATGTTCTTGACCACGTCACCGTCGTAATAGGTGACCGGCACCGGCTTGCCCGACGCCATCATCTCGTCGACGTAGCCCTTGAGTTCCTTGAGGGTGAAGCCGGAGAAAATCTGCGCGACCCACGGGTAGCAGACCATGTCGTCGACTTCGCAGAGGCGGTAGTAGTAGCTGAAGAGGCTTTCCTTGTGGTCGGCGGTGTCTTTGAACGGGATCAGCTTCAGGGAAGGGTCCATGGTGTCGCGGGTGATCAGGCCCTTGTTTTCCAGGTACGGCAGCAATGACTCTTCAAGGTCGTAGCGATAACTGGTGTTGTCCATGTCGAACACCGCGAAGTTGCCCTTATTGGCATTGGCAGCAATCATCGTGTCCAGTTGCTTGGCGGCAGCCGCCGGCCAGTGTTTCAACTCGGTGGCGGCAAAGGCCTGGCTCGCGAGGCCCAGGCACAGCGCGGCGGCAAACAGTTTCGGCGCTAGCTTCATGTGCGTTTTCTCCCTGAGTGAAAGACATCGACGCTAACAAATCTGTATGACAGTTATCGCCCGAGCGCGACCGCTTTCGTCGTGATCGCGCCAATGCCATACGCCTGCGCGTCATTCGCTTATTCCAAAAACGACAGTCACCATGCGATAACGTTATTAAATCAATATATTTCAAGCTGTTAGGCTTGCCGGTTCGCAATCGCAGGCTCCTGCGATTGGCTGCCTTCTCAACGGAGCTTCAATGAATCTGCCCCTGATTCTCAACTTACTGGTGTTCGTGGCCCTGCTGCTGGGCCTGGCACAAACCCGCCGAACCAACTGGAGCCTCGCCAAGAAGGTCTTGTTTGCGTTGGTACTCGGCGTGATCTTCGGTGTGGTGCTGCACGCGATCTACGGTGCCGGCAACCCGGTGCTCAAGGCCTCGATCGGCTGGTTCGACCTGGTCGGCAACGGTTACGTGCAGTTGCTGCAAATGATCGTGATCCCGCTGGTGTTTGCCTCGATCCTCAGCGCCGTGGCCCGTCTGCATAACGCCTCGTCCCTGGGCAAGATCAGCTTCCTGACCATCGGCACGCTGCTGTTCACCACGGCAATCGCGGCGCTGATCGGTATCGGCCTGACCAACCTGTTCGGCCTCACCGCCGAAGGCCTGGTGGCCGGCACCCAGGAAATGGCGCGCCTGCAAGTGATCCAGAGTGATTACGCGGGCAAGGTCGCCGACCTGAATATCCCGCAACTGCTGCTGTCGTTCATCCCGCAGAACCCGTTCGCCGACCTGGCCCGGGCCAAGCCGACGTCGATCATCAGTGTGGTGATCTTCGCTGCATTCCTTGGGGTTGCCGCGCTGCAACTGCTCAAGGATGACGTGGAAAAAGGCCAGAAAGTCCTCAACGCCATCGACACCCTGCAAGCCTGGGTGATGCGCCTGGTGCGCCTGGTGATGAAGCTGACCCCGTACGGCGTATTGGCGCTGATGACCAAAGTGGTCGCCAGCTCCAACCTGCAAGACATCATCAAGCTCGGCAGTTTTGTGGTGGTGTCGTACCTGGCCCTGGGCCTGATGTTTGTGGTGCATGGCCTGCTGCTGTCGCTGGCCGGGATCAACCCGCTGCGGTTCTTCCGCAAGGTCTGGCCGGTGCTGACGTTTGCCTTCACCAGCCGCTCCAGCGCCGCCAGCATCCCGCTGAGCATCGAAGCGCAGACCCGTCGTTTGGGGATCCCGCAGTCCATCGCCGGCTTTGCCGCCTCGTTTGGCGCAACGATTGGCCAGAACGGTTGCGCGGGTCTTTACCCAGCGATGCTGGCGGTGATGGTTGCGCCGACCGTGGGTATCAACCCGCTGGACCCGCTGTGGATCGCGACCCTGGTGGCGATTGTGACCTTGAGTTCGGCCGGTGTGGCGGGCGTGGGCGGCGGTGCGACGTTTGCCGCGCTGATCGTGCTGCCGGCGATGGGCTTGCCTGTGTCACTGGTGGCGCTGCTGATTTCGGTTGAGCCGCTGATCGACATGGGCCGTACGGCATTGAACGTGAACGGTTCGATGACGGCCGGGGCGATTACCAGCCAGATCATGCAGCAGACGGATAAAGAGCTGCTCAATGCCGATGAGCATGCGGAACTGGCGCAGGCCTGACAGACCGCTATCGCAGGCAAGCCAGCTCCCACATTGAACCGGTTTTTTCAGTAATACTCGGTCAACTGTGGGAGCTGGCTTGCCTGCGATGCTCTTAGGCTTTTTCCCAGACTTCGAAGTTGTACGCCGGCTTGTCACCCTCAGCCGGATTCTCGACATTCGACACCAGCTTCCACTGGTTCAAATCAAACTCGGGAAACCACGCATCCCCCTCCGGGCTCAACGCCACCCGCGTCAAATACAGGCGATCCGCCTGCTCCAGCCCCTGGGCATACAACTGCGCGCCGCCGATCAGCATCAGCTCATCCACGCCCTGCGCCTTGGCCCATTCCTCAGCCCGCTCCACGGCCGCGTCCAGTGACGGAAAAACTTCCGCACCTTCCAGCGCCAAGTCGGTCTGACGGCTGACCACAATGTTCAACCGGCCCGGCAACGGTCGCCCCAGGGAATCCCAGGTCTTGCGCCCCATGATGATCGGCTTGCCCAAGGTAGTGGCCTTGAAATATTTGAAATCCCCCGGCAAATGCCAGGGCATGCTGTTGTCGACGCCGATCACACGGTTTTCACCGAGGGCTGCGATCAGGCTTAAAGGGAGAGTTTTTTTCATGGCGACGAGAATACCAGAGCCACGCCCGGCATACCCCAACCGGCGTTCCAGCGGTTATGCTCCAACCTCACTGGCTCAACAGGACGGCGCGTGACAGCTCTGACCCCCCTGCAAACACTCTGGCTGACCGAGACCGTGCGCCTGCGCGAGGAACACGCGGGTGCCCTGGAAGACCAGGAAGCCAATCGCCTGGCCCGCAGCGTCGGCGGCGATTTGCCCACGCGCATTCAAAACCGCGCGCTGTGGCTGGCCGAACGCGATGGCCTGACCGCCGCCCTGACCCGCTGGCTGCAAGGCGCGCGCCTGGCGCTGATCCTGCTGGCGGGCAGTCGCCATTATCAGCGGCGCCGGCCTGGCGTTTGCCGCGCTCGGCAACGGGTTGGTGCCGGTCAATGTGTTCTGGGCCCTGGGCAGTCTGCTGGGATTGAATCTAATCCTATTGTTGAGCTGGGCCCTGGGCCTGCTGTTTGCCGGCGAACACGGCGCCAGTCTTGGCCGCCTGTGGTTATGGCTCAGCGAAAAACTCGCCCGCGACGCCAAGGCCGCGCAACTGGCGCCCGCCCTGCTGCTGTTGCTGCAACGGCGCAAACTCAATCGCTGGGCCGTCGGTGTGCTGGTCAACAGCCTGTGGCTGCTGGCCCTGCTCAGCGCCCTGGTGATCCTGCTGACGCTGTTGGCCACCCGGCGCTACGGCTTTGTGTGGGAAACCACCATCCTGCGAGCGGACACCTTTGTCGCCGTGACCCAAACCCTTGGGGCCCTGCCCGCCTTGCTCGGCTTCAACGTGCCCACTGTCGAAATGATCCGCGCCAGTGGTGATGCCGCCTTGAATATCGAAAGCGCCCGCCAGGCCTGGGCCGCCTGGCTGGTGGGCGTGCTGCTGGTATACGGCATCCTGCCGCGGCTGATCCTTGCGTTGCTGTGCCTGTGGCGTTGGAAACGTGGGCGCGCCGCCTTGAGCCTCGACCTTAACCTGCCCGGCTACAGCCAACTGCGTGAACGGCTGATGCCCAGCAGCGAACGGCTTGGGGTCAATGATGCGGCGCCGAACAATTGCACCACGTGACCGGCGGCGTCAGTGAACTGGAAAAGCAACGGCGCCCTGCTGGTGGCCATCGAGCTGGACGACCAGCGCCCATGGCCGCCGAAGCTCCCGGCCAGTGTCAAGGACGCCGGCATCCTCGACAGCCGTGAATCCCGCAACAAGCTGCTGGAGCAACTCACCCGCTTCCCGCCCGCGCGCCTGGCCATCGCCTGCGACCCACGCCGCTCGCCGGATCGCGGCAGCCTTGCGCTGATTGCCGAACTGGCCCGCAGCGCCACCGCCACTCGGGTCTGGCTGCTGCAAGCGCCCGCCGGCCAGGCCCTGGATGCTGAGCGCCTGGGTGATTGGCACACGGCCTTGCAACAACTGGAGATCCCGTTCGCCGATTGCGCGCCGTTCACCTGGCTGGAGACCGGTCATGACTAAGCCCCTGAAACTTGCGGTGGTCGGCCACACCAACGTCGGCAAGACCTCGTTGCTGCGCACGCTCACGCGAGACGTCGGCTTTGGTGAAGTCTCCCATCGTCCCAGCACCACCCGGCATGTCGAAGGTGCGCGCTTGTCGGTGGACGGTGAAGCCTTGCTGGAGCTGTACGACACGCCGGGCCTGGAAGATGCCATCGCCCTGCTCGATTACCTCGAACGCCTGGACCGCCCCGGCGAACGCCTCGACGGCCCGGCACGGCTGGCGCGTTTTCTGGAAGGCAGCGAGGCCCGGCAACGCTTCGAACAGGAAGCCAAGGTGCTGCGCCAACTGCTCACCTCCGACGCCGGGCTGTATGTGATAGACGCCCGGGAGCCGGTGCTGGCCAAGTACCGCGATGAGCTGCAAGTGCTGGCCAGCTGTGGCAAGCCGTTGCTGCCGGTGCTCAATTTTGTCAGCAGCGCCGACCACCGCGAGCCGGACTGGCGCGAAGCCCTCGCCCGCCTCGGCCTGCACGCGCTGGTGCGTTTCGACAGCGTCGCGCCGCCGGAAGACGGCGAGCGCCGCCTCTATGAAAGCCTCGCCCTGCTGCTGGAAAACTCCCGTGAGCAACTGGAACGGCTGATCCTTGATCAGGAAGCCCAGCGCCAGGCTCGCCAGCAAAGTGCAGCGCGGTTGATTGCCGAACTGCTGGTCGACTGCGCCGCCTGCCGCCGCAGCGTGGTCAGCGAAGCCGAGGTAGAACAGCAAGCCATCAGCGAACTGCGCAAAGCCGTGCGCCAGCGCGAACAGCGTTGCGTGGAAGCCTTGCTCAAGCTGTTCGGCTTCCGCCCGCAGGACGCCGCCGCCAGCGATTTAACCGCTGCTGGACGGGCGCTGGGGCGATGACCTGTTCAACCCCGAGACCCTCAAGCAACTGGGCGTGCGGGTCGGTGGCGGTATCGCAGCCGGCGCGGCGGCCGGCGCAGGTGTGGATCTACTCGTAGGCGGCCTGACCCTCGGCGCCGCCGCCCTCGCCGGAGCCATCGCGGGAGGCGCGCTGCAAACTGCCCGCAGTTATGGCAGCCGCCTGCTGGGCAAGATCAAGGGCCAGCGCGAGCTGACCGTCGACGACAGCGTGCTGCGCCTGTTGGCCCTGCGCCAGCGGCAACTGCTCAAGGCCCTGAACCTGCGGGGCCATGCGGCGATCCACAGCATCAAGGTCGACACGCCACAGGACAAGACCTGGCGCGAAGGCAAATTGCCCGAAGCCCTGAACAAGGCCGGGCTCATCCGCAATGGTCGTCCTCAACCCGCACCCCAAATTGAGCCAGGCCGAACGCCAGGAACAGGTCGAAGCCCTGGCCCAGCGCCTGGACGAGACCTAAGCCGCCAACAACTGCCGGGCCTTGGATTTCAACACTTCAAGGTCCAGCACCGGCACATGCATTTCCTTGGCTTGTTCATACCAGTGACGCATGCGCAGGCTGACGGCGCACAACGGGTCCTGCTCGAACGCCCGGGCTTCCTCGGCGGTCATCACGCCGCCCTGGTAACCCAGGGTGCGGCGGCTGGCCTCGCTCAACCGCGCATAGTAGTCCGGCTGGCTGAAGGTCAGGTAACGCTTGGCCTGCACGTGGTATTCCACCAGTTTTGCCAGGCGCTCGCTGAAGCCCGCCCGGCGCAGATAATCGGCGCCCAGCCGTTCATGGCTGACCAACGCCATAACCGCCCATGTTTCTCGCCACCTTGGCCGCAGATATGCCCGATATCGTGGAAGAACGCCGCCAGCACCACTTCATCATCGAAGCCTTCAGCCATGGCCAACTGCGAGGCCTGGGACATGTGTTCGATCTGCGAGACCGGCTCGCCAATGTAATCGGCGGTGCCGTGTTGTTCGTACAGGCCGAAGACCTCGGCGATTGCCTGCTCTGCTTTCATCACGCACTCCCCCACAGCTCAGTGATATTGCGCTCGGCCATCGCCGGCCCGACGCTCATGCCCACGCCGGTGTGCATCAACGCCGCGCTCACCCCCGGCGCCGCCCGCGTGAACGAGAACGGCCCCGGCCCACGGGAACCATAGACGCCCTGCCAGCGCTCCACGACCTGGATCTGGCAGCCCAGGGTATGTTCGGCCAGTTCGATCATCCAGTTGTCCACCTGTTCGGCGTTGAACGGTGAAGGATCGCTGCCGTAATGGTGAGAATCCCCGATGATCAGTTCGCCATAGGGTGTCGGGCTGATCAGCAGGTGAATACCGTTTTCATGCAGGTGCGGTACATCCCGCAGAATTTCGGCCTGTACCGGCGCGGCTTCCGGCAAATCGGCGAAGGCGCCGTAGTGCACGCAGCTGAGGCCGGTCAGCAGCGCGTGTTGCAGGTTCAACTCCACCACTGGCCGGGCGCGCAGCATTTGCAGGCGGCAGATTTGCGGGTTGAGTTCGGCAATCTGCTCGGCCAGCAGCGTCTGGTAGTCGTGACCGGAGCAGACAATGATCTGCTCGCCGCGAAAGGAGCCGGCAGTGGTGTGCACCTGGCCGGTTCGATGTCGCGCACCAGGGTGGAGAAATGAAACTCCACGCTCAGTTCGCGGCTGAGGTAGTTGATCAGCGCCGGGATAGCCTCGCGCGAATACAGTTGTTGATCATCCAGGCCGTGAAGCGCAGCGCGGTGATGGGGCGAACCGGCCACCGTACAGCTCGTGCAGGGCGGCGCCTTGCAGCAACTTGACGCGATAAACCGTGTTCTTGCGCGCGACCGGCGCAGAAGGCTTCAAGCAAGTGTTCTTCGGCTTCGGTGCGGGCGAACAAATAAGAGCCGTTGCGCTTGAGCTGGATGCCGGCGAGTTGCGCCCACTGGCCCCAGATTTCGCGGCTTTCCCGCGCCAGGTCGAGCATCGGCCCGGGCGGCTGGCCGGTGACCAGTGCCTGGCCGAAGTTGCGCACGGAAGCACCCAGCGGTTGTGCCGCTGCGCTCGAAGACCTTGACCTTGAGGCCGCGTTTGGCAGCGGCAAAGGCATGGGACAGGCCGAGGATGCCGGCGCCGATGATCAGCAGTTGTGTCATGAAGACCTCTCGTTCCCACGCTCCGCGTGGGAATGCATCCTGTGACGCTCCGCGTCACGACTACAAAAGCGGACGCAGAGCGTCCAGCGCCGCGTTCCCACGCAGAGCGTGGGAACGATCGGTGGTTATTGTTTTTCCGACTTGCCGTCATAGCGCTTGCGCCATTCGGTCAGGATGCTGTCGCGGTTTTTCGACGCCCAGGCAAAGTCATTCTTGATCAACCGCTGCTCGTAGTCCGCCGGCAACTCGGTCTGCGGCTTGGCGATGCCCGGCTGGGCCAGTACCGCGAAGTTTTCCTTGTACAGCTCCATCGCCGCGGGGCTGGCGGAGAAGTCGGCGAGTTTCTGTGCCGCGTCTGCGTGGGCAGTGCCCTTGATCACGGCAGTGGCTTCGATATCCCAGCCCAGGCCTTCTTTCGGCAGGATGATGTCCAGCGGTGCGCCCTGGCGCTTCAGCTGAACGGCCGGGTATTCGAAGGAAATGCCGATCGGGAATTCACCCGAGGCCGCCAGCTTGCACGGCTTGGAACCGGAGTGAACGTACTGGCCGATGTTCTGGTGCAGGTCGTCCATGTACTGCCAGCCCTGCTTCTCGCCGAAGGTCTGCAACCAGGCACTCACATCCAGGAAACCGGTGCCGGACGAGGCCGGGTTGGGCATCACGATCTTGCCCTTGTACTCAGGCTTGGTCAGGTCCTGCCAGCTCACCGGCTTGCTCAGGCCCTGCTTTTCGCTTCGACGGTGTTGAAGCAGATGGTCGCAGCCCACACGTCCATGCCGACCCAGGCCGGCGGGTTGGCGGCGTCGCGGTAGTTCGTACCGATCTTGCTCAAATCTGCCGGTGCGTAGTTTTGCAGCATGCCCTGCTGATCGAGAATCGCCAGGCTGGAAGCGGCCAGGCCCCAGACCACATCAGCCTGCGGGCGGGCTTTTTCGGCCAGCAGCTTGGGCGGTGATGATGCCGGTGGAATCGCGCACCCATTTGATCTCGATGTCCGGGTTAACCTTTTCAAAGGCCTGTTTGTAGGTCTTCAATTGCTCGGCTTCGAGGGCCGTGTACACGGTCAACTCGGTCTTGGCGGCAAAGGCATTCAGGCTGAACGCAGTGAGCACAGCAGCGGCTAACGCCAGGGGCTTGAACATGGTGCAGTTCCTTTATGGGTGAATTATTGGCCGGGCGCGGTTTGGCGCCAGGCCTGGGAGCGGCGCAACAAGCCGCGTGAGGCCCACGCCAGCAGCAAGGACACGCCCGCCGAGGTGAACAGGATCAGGGTCGACATGGCCGCCGCACCGCCGACGTTGCCGGCGTCGTCCATGTTCAGTACGGCGACGGCGGCGAGGATGGTGTCGGGGCTGTAGAGGAAGATCGCGGCGGAGACGGTGGTCATCGCCGAGACGAACAGGTAGCGCACGATGTCCAGCAGCGCCGGCAGGCAGATCGGCACGGTGACCCGCAGGTAATGGCGGTACAGCGGCGCCTTCAGCGACAGCGCGGCGGCTTCGAATTCCGCGTCCAGTTGGCGCAGGGCCGTGGTGGCGGTCATTTGGGCGGTGGTCAAATAGTGAGCAATGGTGCACACCACCAGCAACGTCATGGTGCCGTAGAGCACATGCAGCGGGTTGCCGTTGAGGTTGAAAAAGAACACGTAGCCCAGGCCGAGCACCAACCCCGGCACCGCCATCGGCACGAAGCTGAGCATGCGCAGCGCCAGGTTCAGGCCTTCTGGCCCCTGGTCTTTTCCATCAGGTAGGCGCCGGTGAAGATCAGCACGCTGCCGATCAACGCGGTGCACAAGGCCATGGTGATGCTGTTGCGGTAGGCCAGCCAGCCGCCGCCGGCCGTGTCTTCGAACTGGTAGTGGGCCAGGGACAGCGACAGGTTGTAGGGCCAGAATTTCACCAGGGATGAGTAGACCGCCATGCCGAACACCAGCAGCAGGATCGCGCAGATCAGCAGGACGATGGCCAGGTAGCAGCCATCCCGCAGTTTCGACGGTGCCGGCTGGAACACCTGGGCGCGGCCGCTCATGGAGTCGCCGTGACGACGGCGTAGCCAGGCGTCGACACCGAAGCTGAACAGTGCCGGCAGCAGCAGGACCATGCCGATCAAGGCACCGCGGCCGAATTGCTGCTGGCCGACCACGGCTTTGTAGGCTTCCAGCGCCAACACTTGGTAGTCGCCGCCCACTACAACAGGCACACCGAAGTCGGTGATGGTCAGGGTGAACACCAGGCAAAACGCGGCAAACACGGCCTGGCGCGTCGCCGGCCAGGTGATGCTGCGAAACGCCCGGGCGGGACTCGCGCCCATGCTCGATGCGGCATCGAACAAACGTGCATCCGCCAGGGAAAAGCGCCGACAACAGGATCATCAAGGCATGGGGAAAGGTGTAGATCACTTCGCCGAGGACGATGCCCCAGAAGCCATAGATGTTGTCCGACAGCAGCCCGCGCAACATGCCCTGGTTGCCGAACAGGTAGACCAGCGCAATCCCGGGCAACATCGACGGCGCCATCAACGGCAGCAGCGACATGCCGCGCCAGATCGCCTTGCCGGGAATCAGCGTGCGTTGCAGCGCGTAGGCAAACAGGTAAGCCAGCGGTACGACGATGACCGCCACGCTGCCGGAAACCTTCAGGCTGTTACCCAGCAACCAGTGGAAGTTATCGCTGGTGACCAACTCCCGCGCCGCCACCAGGCCACCGCCCTGCCCGGCTTCACTGCTGAAGCCGCGCCAGAAGATCGCCAGCAGCGGCATCAGCACCGCGACGCCCAGCAGGCAGAGCCAGAGCAGCTTGCCGCCGATAACAAAAATACGGTCGCCGAGTTCGGCACGGGAAACCTGACGAGCCACGTTATCGGGTATCGGCAGAGTCATATCGCGGGCCATCTCAGGCAAACACCTGCAGGCTGCGCGGGGGCAGCGCGACCCAGATGTCCTGGGCGCCAAGACGCGGCATGGCTTCCGGGGCCAGTTCGGCCAGCAGCGGATGGCCGGGCAGTTGGTCCAGCTCGAAGCTCATGCGGCAGCGGTTGCCGAGGAAAGTGATCTCGCGGACCTTGGCCGGGAACAGGTTTTCTTCATGCACCGGCGGGTTGACGCTGATGCTTCCGGGCGGCAGAACAGACGGCCCGATTTCGCGACGCCTGCGTTGTCCGCCAGGCGCATATTCATGCCGCCAACCTGAGCGTGGCTGGCGCTGTTGCGACTGAACGGCAGCCAGTTGCCCTGGCCGACGAACTCGGCCACGAACGGTGTGGCCGGGCGGTCGTAGATTTCCTGGGGCGTGGCGTACTGCTCGACCTTGCCGTTGTTCATCACAGCGATGCGGTCGGCCATCAGCATGGCCTCGTCCTGGTTGTGGGTGACCATCAGGGTGGTGATGCCCAAGCGGCGCTGCAATTGGCGCAGCTCGGTGCACAGATGCTCGCGCACCCGGGCGTCGAGGGCCGACATGGGTTCGTCCAGCAGCAGCAAGGACGGCGCCGGCGCTAGGGCGCGAGCCAGTGCCACACGCTGTTGTTGGCCGCCGGAAAGTTGGCCGGGGTATTTCTTTTCGCTGCCCACCAAACCCACCAGTTCGAGCATCTGCCCGACACGCTTGCGCACTTCATCGCGGCCACTGCCGGTGAGGCCGTAGCCGATGTTCGCTTCGACGGTGAGATTGGGAAACAGCGCGTAGGACTGGAACAGAATGCCGTAGTCCCGAGCCTGGGGTGCCAGTAGGGAAACATCGCGGTCGCCGAGGTACAACTCGCCGCTGTCCTGGCGCTCCAGGCCGGCGATGCAGCGTAGCAAGGTGGTCTTGCCGCAGCCCGACGGGCCCAGCAGGCACACCAGTTCGCCAGCGGCGACGTCCAGGGACACATTATCCAGCGCGGTGAAGGCGCCGAAGCGTTTCTGTACACCGCGCACCTTCATTGGCGCGCCGGGATTAGTCATGGCTGTGTTCATGGAGGCACCTCATCAAACTGATGAAGGTCATCCTAGGCAGGCAATGCGTCCCTCTTGTGGCAGAAAGGCAAAACGTGGCGATAGTGGTATTGGTGGATTTGGGTTGTGCCAACAGATTGTTCCCTACGCTCTGCGTGGGAATACATCCTGTGACGCTCCGCGTCACGACCTTAAGAGCGGACGCGGAGCGTCCAGGCCAGCATTCCCACGCAGAGCGTGGGAACGATCAGAGCGGCGACATTTCCTGCGCCAACCCCAGGAACGCTGCCGGCAACCGCGCGCCCTTTCGCTCTTTGAGGCAGTACAAATACTCGGGAATCTGCGGTGCATTTTCGATGGTCAGCACGCGCAATTGCGGATCGTGGGGCACTTCCTGGCGGGCAATGATGCTGATGCCGATATTGCGCAGCACTGCCTCACGGATCGATTCCCGGCTGCCGATCTCCAGCAGCGGCCCGTAACTCACGCCAGCGCCCTGTAACATCTCTTCAGTCAATCGGCGGGTGGTGGAGCCCGGCTCGCGCATCAGCAAGGTATGCCCGGCCAGCGCAGTCAGCGGTACATGATCAAGCACTGCCAGCGGGATGATTGCGATGCACCGCCAGCACCAGCGGGTCCATGCCCAGTACCCGCCGGATCAGGCGCGGGTCTTCAAGCAATTGGGATGAGGCAGCGACGTCGACGCGGTAGTCATCCAGCGCTTCCAGCACCTGCTGGGAGTTGCCGATCTCCACCCGAAACCTCGACCTGCGGCAGCCGCTCGCGGAAGGTCTTGACCAGGTCGAGGATGTAATAAGGCGCCGTCGCGGCAATCCTCAAGGCCCCTTGTACCTGGCCACTGTTGCGCAGGAAAAACTCGATATCCGCTTCCTGCTGCAACAGCGCCTTGACCATCGGCAACAGCCGCGCGCCTTCGTCGCTGACGGTCAGGCGGCGCCCGCCACGGTAGAACAATTCCACCGAGTACTGGCTTTCCAGGTGACGAATCTGGGTGGTCACCGTGGGCTGGCTGAGCCCGAGCTTTTTTCGCCGCCTGGGTAATGCTGCCCAGGCGGGCGACCATGTAAAACGCCTTCAGCTCGGCACTCAGCACACCACCCTCTCATCGACTATTTGCGCAGCAGGCGCAGACCATTGAATACCACCAGCAGGCTCACGCCCATGTCGGCGAACACCGCCATCCACATGGTGGCCATCCAAGGAAGGTCACCGCGAGGAAGATCGCCTTGAATCACCAGGGCCAGGGCGATGTTCTGCTTGAGGATACTCGACGTTTGCCGCGACAGCCGAATGAATGCTGGAATCTTGCGCAGGTCGTCGTCCATCAGGGCCACGTCGGCGGTCTCGATGGCGGTATCGGTACCCGCAGCAGCCATGGCAAAACCGATCTCGGAACGGGCCAGCGCCGGGGCGTCGTTGATGCCGTCGCCGACCATGCCGACCCGGTGGCCCTTGGCGTAGAGCGCTTCGATGGCTTGCAGTTTGTCGGTGGGCAACAGGTCGCCCTGGGCCTGGTCGATGCCCACCTGATCGGCGATTGCCTTGGCGGTGTGGGTGTTGTCGCCGGTGAGCATCAGGGTCTTGATGCCCAGGTCATGCAACTGTTGGATGGCCTCGCGGCTGGTGTCTTTCACGGTGTCGGCCACCGCGAACAGCGCCAGCGGGCCAGATTTGTCCAGCAGCAGGACCACGGACTTGCCTTGTTTTTCCAGGGCGAAGAGTTTTTCTTCAAGGGCCGGCGAGCACAGGTTCAGCTCTTCCACCAGACGGTGATTGCCCAGGTAATAGACTTCACCATTGATTTCACCCTTCACACCGCGACCCGCCAGGGCTTCGAAGTTATCCACAGTGTGAACGGTGAGATTCTTATCCACAGCCGCGTTGGCGATGGCCAGGGACACCGGGTGATCGGAGCGTCCGGCCAGGCTCGCGGCCAGGGCTGGGGCGCTGTCTTCCATGTTCGGGAACAGCGACAGGTTAATCGGTTTGCACCGGTTTGCCGTGGGTGATGGTGCCGGTCTTGTCCAGGGCCAGGTAGTCGAGCTTGTAACCGCCCTCCAGGTACACGCCGCCCTTGATCAGGATGCCTTTGCGCGCCGCGGCGGCCAGGCCGCTGACGATGGTCACCGGGGTGGAAATCACCAGCGCACACGGGCAGGCGACGACCAGCAATACCAGCGCACGGTAGATCCAATCAAACCACACGCCTGCCATGAACAGCGGCGGAATCAGCGCCACGCCCAAGGCAAAGATAAACACCGCCGGGTGTAGACCTTGGCGAAGGTGTCGACAAAACGCTGGGTAGGCGCACGGGCGCCCTGGGCCTGTTCCACGGCGTGGATGATCCGCGCCAGAGTCGAGTTATTGGCGGCGGCGGTGACTTTGTATTCCAGGGAACCGGCCTGGTTGATGGTGCCGGCGAAAACTTTGTCGCCCACGGTCTTTTCAATCGGCAGGCTTTCACCGGTAATCGGCGCCTGGTCGATGGTGGACTGGCCGGAGGTGACTTCACCGTCGAGACCAATACGCTCGCCGGGACGAACCCGCACGATGACACCCAGTTCGATGATTTTGACATCCTGTTCAACCCAACTGCCGTCGGCCTGACGAACCGTGGCCTGTTCCGGGGTCATCTGCATCAAGCCACTGATGGCATTGCGCGCGCGGTCCAGGGACTTGGCTTCGATCAGTTCGGCCACGGTAAACAGGAACATCACCATCGCCGCTTCCGGCCACTGGCCGATCAGGATCGCGCCGGTGACGGCGATGCTCATCAGGGCGTTGATGTTCAGGTTGAGGTTTTTCAGGGCGATCCAGCCCTTTTTGTAGGTGGTGAGGCCGCCGCTGAAGATCGAGATCAGCGCGACCAGGGCAATCACCCACGTCGGGGCTGCGTTGGTGAAGTGCAGCACTTCAGCCCCAGCGCGCCCACGCCGGACACAGCCAGCGGCCACCAGTGCTTCTTCGCCGGCGGCTCAGCCGGGGCGACGCCTTCTTCGATGGGGTCCGCCTGCATGCCCAGGGACTTGATGGCGTCGATGATCGGCGCGGTCGTCGGCAGGTCGTGAGTGACGCCGAGAATGCGGTTGATCAGGTTGAATTCCAGCTGCTGCACACCCGCAAGCTTGCCCAGTTTGTTCTGGATCAGCGTCTGCTCGGTGGGGCAGTCCATGGCTTCGATGCGGAAGGTGCTCAGCCGCGAGCCCGCTGTCGGGGCTTCGGTCAGCTTCACCAGCGCCGGCGCGGCCTTGCTGGAACAGCAGGAATCGCCATGGCTGCCATGGTCGTGCTTCTGCACAGGTTTGAGCTTGGGGCCGTGATCGTGCGCGTGGTCATGATCATGGTCGTGCTTGTGCGGGGTGTGGATGGAATCGCTCATTCTGTCGCGTCCGTAAAGGTGCCTGTTGCCAAGTAAAGACCCTGTAGCCACTATAGGGTCAAGCATCCTTTTGGAGATTGCTGCGATGAAGATCGGCGAATTGGCAAAATTGACGGATTGCCAGGTGGAAACCATCCGTTATTACGAGAAAGAAGGCCTGCTGCCGCCGCCTGCGCGCAGTGACGGTAATTACCGGCTGTACACCCCAGGCGCACACCGAACGGCTGGTGTTTATCCGCAACTGCCGCAGCCTGGACATGACCCTTGAGGAAATTCGCAGCCTGCTGGGCCTGCGTGACAGTCCTCAGGACCAGTGCGAAAGCGTGAATGCGTTGATCGACGAGCATATCCACCACGTCAAGGCGCGGATCGACGGGCTGCTGGCGTTGCAGGAACAGTTGCTCGACCTGCGCCAACGCTGCGGCGGCGGGCCGGATCTGGATCAGTGCGGGATTTTGCAGCGGCTGGAAGTCAGCGGGAGTGTCGCGGCCAGCGAGGCTGAGCCATCACATGTGGGCAGAAGCCACGGGCATTGAATGTGTACACAAAAAAATGTGGGAGCGGGCTTGCTCGCGAAAGCGGAGTGTCAGCCACTGAATGTGTTTCTGATACACCGTATTCGCGAGCAAGCCCGCTCCCACATTTGGACCGAGATCGCTTTTAGATCGCTACATCGGCCTTGATGCTCGGATCAGCGTCATAGCCCACGATTTCAAAATCTTCGAATTTGTAATCGTAGATCGACGCGGGTTTGCGCTTGATCACCAGTTCCGGCAGCTTCTTCGGCGTGCGCGCCAGCTGGGTCTGGATCTGTTCCATGTGGTTGCTGTAGGCGTGGGTGTCGCCCGTGGTGACGATGATCTCGTGAGGGATCAGGTCGCACTGCTGGGCCAGCATATGGGTGAGCAACGCCAGGGCAGCGGTGTTGTACGGCAGGCCGAGGAATACATCTGAGCTGCGGATGTACAACTGCATCGACAGATGACCGTCATGCACAAAAGCCTGGTACAGCAGGTGGCAAGGTGGCAGCGCTTGCTTGCCGTCCCGGGCGTTCTGCTGCGGGCTTTTGGTCTCGTCCGGCAGGTACTCGACGTTCCAGCCGTGAAACAGGATGCGGCGGCTGTTGGGGTTGGTCTTCAGCGTCTCGACCATGTAGTCGATCTGGTTGATCTTGCCGCCGTCCTTGGTGGGCCAGGCGGTCCACTGCTCGCCGTACACCGGGCCCAGGTCGCCGTCTTCGGTGGCCCATTCGTCCCAGATACGCACGCCATTTTCGTTCAGCCACTTGATGTTGGTGTTGCCACTCAACATCCAGATCAATTCATTGGCGATGCTTTTGAAGTGAAGCTTCTTGGTGGTCAGCAGCGGGAAGCCGTCGGCCAAGCTATGCCGAAACTGACGGGCAAACACGGCCTTGGTGCCGGTGCCGGTGCGGTCGCCCTTGGTCAGGCCATTGGTCACGACATCGTTCAGTAGTTCGAGATATTGCTTCATGTGTATACCTGTATCGTTGAAGCCGGGACCCTCGGGCCCCGGCGTTCGAATTTAAAGCGCGGTGTTCTTGATGCCTTGCGGGCGATTGTAAGCCCACCACAGCAGGCCCAGGCCGGCGATGATCATCGGCAGGCTGAGAATCTGACCCATGGTCACCCAGCCCCACGCCAGGTAGCCCAGTTGCGCATCCGGCACCCGTACGAACTCGACGATAAAGCGGAAGATCCCGTAGAACAACGCGAACATCCCCGAAACGGCCATGGTTGGGCGTGGCTTGCGCGAGAAGATGTAGAGGATCAGGAACAGCGCCACGCCTTCCAGGGCGAACTGGTACAGCTGCGAGGGGTGGCGCGGCAATTGCGCCGGGTCGCTGAACGGCGGGAACACCATGGCCCACGGCACGTCAGTCGGCTTGCCCCACAGTTCGGCGTTGATGAAGTTACCGATGCGCCCGGCACCCAGGCCAATCGGCACGAACGGTGCGACGAAGTCCATCAACTGGAAGAACGACTTGCCGTTACGCCGGCCAAACCACCAGGCGGCGATCATCACCCCCACAAACCCGCCGTGGAACGCCATGCCGCCCTTCCACACCTCGAAGATCAGCGTCGGGTTGGCGATGTAGGCTGGCAGGTCGTAGAACAGCACATAACCCAGGCGTCCGCCGACGATGACCCCCATCGACATCCAGAACACCATGTCGGAGAGCTTCTCCTTGGTCCAGGTCGGGTCGAAACGGTTCAGGCGCCGGGAAGCCAGCAGCCAGGCACCGCCGATGCCGATCAGGTACATCAACCCGTACCAATGGATTTGCAGCGGACCGATGGCCACGGCCACCGGGTTGATCTGCGGGTAAGGCAGCATTGCGACTCCTCGTTAAATCAATAGTCATGGCGCATCGGACCATGCCGGTGCGCGATTAAGCCTGCGTTACAGCAAAAAATTCAGCCCTACGCAAAACAGCAGCCCGGCGAACAGCCGCTTGAGCAAGCGCGGCGACAACCGGTGCGCCAGGCGCGCGCCGAAACGGGCCGCCACCATGCTGGTCAGGGCGATGCCCAGCAGCGCCGGCAAGTACACAAAGCCGAGACTATGATCGGGCAGCAGCGGATCATGCCAGCCCAGAATCATGAAACTTAACGCACTGGCCAGGGCGATCGGCAAGCCGCAGGCCGACGAAAGTGGCCACTGCCTGCTGCATCGGCACGCTGCGCCAGGTCAGGAACGGCACGGTCAACGAACCACCACCGGTGCCGAAAATCGCCGACGACCAGCCGATCACCCCGCCCGCCAGGGTCAGGCCGAGCTTGCCCGGCACCTGGCGGCTGGCCTTGGGCTTGAGCTCCAGGGTCATCTGCACGGCGATCACCAGGGCGAACACACCGATGATCTTCTGTAGATGCGGCCCGGAGATCGCCTCGGCGGTCAGCGCGCCAACGCCCGCACCAGCAGGATACCCACGGCCATCCATACGAAGATCGGCCAGCGCACGGCGCCGCGCCGATGATGCTCACGCACCGCATTCACCGACGTGAAGATAATAGACGCCAGGGACGTGCCGACAGCGAGGTGGGTCAGCACCGCGGGATCGAAGCCCTGCAAGGTGAAGCTGAACACCAGCACCGGCACAATAATGATGCCGCCGCCCACGCCGAACAGCCCGGCGAGCATGCCCGCGCAGGATCCCAGCAGCAAATACAGCAGAAATTCCATGGGAGCCCCCGAAAACAGACCGGCATGTTAACGGATGCAAAGCACAGGGTTCTATGGGTAGAGTGGGCAAAACACAAAGGGATCGCCTTATGTGCCTGATTGTTTTCGCTTGGCGGCCGGGCCACGCCCAGCCGCTGATCGTCGCGGCCAACCGTGATGAATTTTATGCCCGGCCCAGTTTGCCGTTGGCCCAGTGGCTGGATGCGCCCCATGTTTACGCGGGCAGGGACCAGGAAGCGGGGCGGGACCTGGCTGGGAGTTGGCGCAGACGGGCGCTTTGCGGCGCTGACCAATATCCGTGACCCGCACCAGCCGCCGGCGCGCAAGTCGCGGGGTGAGTTGGTGGCGCGCTTTCTCAGCGGTTCGCTGTCGATTGACGACTATTTGGCCGACGTTAATGGCAGATCGATTGAATATGCGGGGTTTAACCTGCTGGTCGGGACGCGGGACGAGCTTTTGCATTACATACGCCCAAGGAATCTGCGCCGACACCATTGGTGGGCGGGGTTTATGGGTTATCCAATGCAGGGCTGGATACGCCGTGGCCGAAGTTGTTGAAGGCCAAGGCGGCGCTGACAGAAGTGCTGGACGATCCGCAGCCTGAAGCCTTGCTGGGGATTTTGAGCGACCCGCAGACCGCGCCGTTTGCTGACTTGCCGGACACCGGCGTGGGCTTGGCGACGGAGAGTTTGCTGTCGAGTGTGTTTATTGCCAGCCCCAGCTACGGGACGCGGGCGAGCACGGCGCTGATTGTGAATGCCGACGGGACACGGCATATCGTGGAGGCAGTTTTGGCCGTATGGCGGACAGTTGGGTGAAGTTGAACTCAAAATCTGAACCTCACGCAAATCAAATGTGGGAGCGGGCTTGCTCGCGAAGGCGGCGTGTCAGCCAATACATAAGCTGACTGATGCACCGCTTTCGCGAGCAAGCCCGCTCCCACATTTCGATTGGGGACAGGCTCTGAAATCCGGTTAGAGGCTCTTTGCAGACGCCGGGTTGATCATCCGCGCCAACCCAAGGTTCTTCAGCGCCAATTGCAGCGAGCTGTGGATAACTTGCGGGTTGTCGATAGTCATCAACTCCGCCAGCAGCTCCTTGGCCCGGCTCAGGTTGATCTGGCGCAGCATCCATTTCACCTTCGGCAAGTTGGTGGCGTTCATCGACAGGCTGTCAAAGCCCATCGCCATCAACAGTACGGCGCCGCCGGGTCACCAGCCATCTCGCCGCAAATACTCACCTGCTTGCCTTCGGCATGGGCGTCGCGCACCACGTTCTGCAAGGCTTGCAGCACCGCCGGGTGCAGGTAGTCGTAGAGGTCGGCCACACGCGGGTTGTTGCGGTCCACGGCCAGCAGGTACTGGGTCAGGTCGTTGGAGCCCACCGACAGGAAGTCCACCTGCCGCGCCAGCTCCTTGGCCTGGTACACCGCCGCCGCCGGAATCTCGATCATCACGCCAATCGGCGGCATCGGCACGTCGGCGCCTTCGTCGCGCACTTCGCCCCACGCCCGGTGGATCAGGTGCAGGGCTTCCTCCAGCTCGTGGGTGCCGGAGATCATCGGAAGCAGGATGCGCAGGTTGTTCAGGCCTTCGCTGGCCTTGAGCATCGCGCGGGTCTGGACGAGGAAGATTTCAGGATGGTCGAGGGTAACGCGAATACCGCGCCAGCCAAGGAAGGGGTTGTCTTCCTTGATGGGGAAATACGACAGTGACTTGTCGCCGCCAATGTCCAGGCTGCGCATGGTCACCGGTAACGGATGGAAGGCGGACAGTTGCTCGCGATAAATCGCCAGCTGCTCCTTCTCACTCGGAAAACGCTGGTTGATCATGAACGGCACTTCGGTGCGGTACAGGCCCACCCCTTCGGCGCCGCGCTGTTGTGCACGTGCCACGTCCGCCAGCAGGCCGGTGTTGACCAGCAGCGGTACGCGGTGGCCGTCGAGGGTCACGCACGGCAGTTCCCGCAGGGCGTCGAGGCCCTGGGACAGCTGGCGTTCTTCTTCCACCACTTCGGCGTATTGCTTGCGCAGCACTTCGCTGGGGTTGGTGTAGACCTCGCCGTGGTAGCCGTCGACGATCATTTCGATGCCGTCGACCTTGGAATACGGCAGGTCCACCAGACCCATCACCGTCGGAATGCCCATGGCCCGAGCCAGGATCGCGACGTGGGAGTTGCCCGAACCCAGTACCGAGACCAGGCCCACGAGTTTGCCTTCCGGCACTTCGCCGAGCATGGTGGCGGTCAGTTCTTCACTGATCAGGATGGTGTTGTCGGGGTACACCAACGTGGTCGAGCGCTCTTCCTGCAGGTAGGCCAGCAGACGGCGACCGAGGTCCTTCACGTCCGAGGCGCGCTCGCGCAGGTAGGCGTCGTCCATCAATTCAAAACGGTTGACGTGATCGGTGACCACCTGGCGCAGCGCGCCCTGGGCCCACTGGCCGGTCTTGATCACGTCCTTGACTTCGCTGCCCAGGGACGCGTCGTCGAGCATCATCAGGTACACGTCGAACAACGCCCGCTCTTCAGGCCGCAGCTGGGTGGCCAGCTTGGTCGAGAGGGTGCGCATGTCATTGCGTACGCCTTCGAGGGCGGTCTTGAACAGGATGATTTCAGCGTCGATGTCGGTGACGGTCTTGTCCGGCACCACGTCCAGGTCGGCGGGCGGCAGCATGACCACGGCGGTACCGACAGCAGCACCCGGCGAACCCGGCACGCCGACGAACTTGGCTTCCTGGATGCCCTTGCCCTGGCGCCCCAGGCCGCGATCGAACCGGTGGCCTCGGCGTGGGCGATAACCCCGGCGAGCTGCGCGCTCATGGTCACAAGGAAGGCTTCTTCACCTTCGTCGAACTGGCGGCGTTCTTTCTGCTGGATGACCAACACGCCGACAACGCGGCGGTGGTGAATGATCGGCGCACCGAGGAACGAGGCGTAGCGCTCTTCACCGGTTTCGGCAAAGTAGCGATAACGCGGGTGATCGGCCGCGTTTTCGAGGTTCAGGGGTTCTTCACGCGTCCCCACCAGGCCCACCAGACCTTCATTGGGCGCCATGCTGACCTTGCCGATGGAGCGCTTGTTCAAGCCCTCGGTGGCCATCAGGACAAAACGGTTGGTCTCGGGGTCCAGCAGGTAAACCGAGCAGACCTGGCTGCCCATGGCTTCCTTGACGCGCAACACAATAATCCCCAACGCCGCCTTGAGATCCTTGGCGGAGTTAACTTCCTGGACGATCTTGCGCAGCGTATTGAGCATGGCTCGGGGTCGAACTCCGTCGTCAGTCGCGCGCTAAAAGGCGCGGGGCAAGCTCTTTAAGAGCGCGACGATAAACCTCGCGCTTGAATGTCACCACCTGGCCCAACGGATACCAATAACTGACCCAGCGCCAGCCATCGAACTCCGGTTTACCGGTCAAATCCATCCGCACCCGCTGCTCGTTGGAGATCAGGCGCAGGAGAAACCATTTCTGTTTCTGGCCGATGCACAGCGGTTGGCTGTGAGTACGCACCAGACGTTGCGGCAAACGATAGCGCAACCAGCCTCGGGTGCAGGCCAGAATTTGCACATCTTCACGTTCAAGGCCTACTTCTTCGTTCAACTCACGGTACAAGGCGTCTTCAGGGGTTTCGTCGGGGTTGATTCCGCCTTGAGGAAACTGCCAGGCATCTTGGTTGATACGGCGAGCCCATAGCACCTGTCCGGCATCATTCGTAAGAATAAATCCCGACATTAGGACGGAAACCATCGGGGTCGATCACGGCAACAACCTCGCAAACGCATGTCACCGCATTGTTCCACAAAGATTGATACAGCGGCAACGAGGCTGCTTACCTTATGTGCACTCTTGTGAAAAGACCGTATTCTGGACGCCTTTTTACAGACTTTTCAGCGAGTAACTGCAATGCGCCTGGCTTTATTCGACTTGGACAACACGCTTTTGGGGGGGTGACAGCGATCACGCCTGGGGCGATTACCTCTGTGAACGCGGGATTCTCGACGCCGTGGCCTACAAGGCCCGCAACGACGAGTTCTACCAGGACTACCTGGCCGGCAAGCTGGATAACGCCGAGTACCTGAACTTCTGCCTGGAAATCCTCGGCCGCACCGAGATGGCCCAGCTGGATGAATGGCATCGCGACTACATGCGCGACTGCATCGAGCCGATCGTGCTGCCCAAGGCAGTTGAGTTGCTGGCCAAGCACCGGGCGGCGGGCGACAAGCTGGTGATCATCACCGCGACCAACCGTTTTGTGACCGCGCCGATTGCCGAGCGGCTGGGGGTTGAAACCCTGATTGCGACGGAATGCGAGATGCAGGATGGCCGTTACACCGGGCGCAGTACGGATATCCCGTGCTTTCGCGAGGGCAAGGTGACGCGCTTGAATCGCTGGCTGGAAGAGACCGGGTTTAGCCTGGAGGACAGTTACTTCTATAGCGATTCGATGAATGACCTGCCGCTGTTGGAGCAGGTGACGCATGCAGTGGCAGTGGATCCGGATCCGAATCTGCGGGCTGAGGCTGAGAAGCGTGGTTGGCCGGTGATTAGCCTGCGCGGCTGATAAAGCTTTCGCGAGCAAGCCCGCTCCCACATTTGATCGAGTTCCACCTTTGGAATGCAGTCAAATGTGGGAAGCGGGCTTGCTCGCGAATGGAGGCAACTCGGTCTCAAGCCTTAAACCGGCTTGGCCCCCATCAACCCGGCAATCGCCACAAACCCCACCAGGCTCACCACCGCCAGCGCCACGGTGAAGTTCACACTCCCCGCCCCGCCCAACCGCAGCCGATTAAGCCGCACCACCAGCCAGAACCAGCTCAGCGCCGCCACGGTGTAGATCACGCTGGAACCCAGGATCCAGGTTTGCCCCAGCGGCCAGCCGATCAGGTGCGCCAGCCACCAGCCGGTGAACGGCATGCTCACCACGCAAATGCCCATCAACAACCACACAAACACCCACGGCCGCTGCACGGTATAGGCCGGCCCCGCGCTGCGTTTGCGCCAGGCCAGCACTGCCAGGGCGAGGCCGCTGAGCAGCAGCAACACCGTGGCCGCGATGTGGATAACTTTAAGGGTGGTCAGCGTTTCCATGTTCTCGATTCCTTGAAGGCCGCCCAGTCAGCGTAGTCGCTCAACCGAGGAACAGCTGGTAGGCCGGGTTATCACTTTCATCCCAGTACGGGTAGCCAATGGCCTCCAGCGCCGCCGGCACCAGGTGACGCTCGTCCGCCGGTACTTGCAGGCCCGCCACCACGCGCCCATCGGCGGCGCCGTGGTTGCGATAGTGGAACATCGAGATGTTCCAGCGCCCGCCCAATTTGTTAAGGAAGTTGAACAGTGCCCCCGGACGTTCCGGGAATTCGAAGCGGAACCCACCTCGTCGCTGACGTGCGCCGCATGGCCGCCGACCATATGGCGGATGTGCAGCTTGGCCAGTTCGTTTTCCGTCAGGTCCAGCACCGGGAAACCCTGGCTGGTGAGGCTGGCGATCAGCGCGCTGCGCGGGTCGTTTTCCGGGTGGGTCTGCACGCCGACAAAAATGTGCGCCTCACGCCCGGAGTGGTAGCGGTAGTTGAATTCGGTGATCTGGCGCTTGCCCACGGCCTCGCAGAAGGCCTTGAAGCTGCCCGGTTTCTCGGGGATGGTCACGGCGATGATGGCTTCGCGGCCTTCCCCCAGCTCGGCGCGCTCGGCCACATGGCGCAGGCGGTCGAAGTTGACGTTGGCCCCGGAATCGATGGCACCAGGGTTTGCCCGGTGATGCCACGGGTCTCGACGTATTTCTTGATACCCGCCACGCCCAGGGCGCCAGCAGGTTCTGTGATGGAGCGGGTGTCGTCGTAGATGTCCTTGATCGCCGCGCAGATTTCATCGGTGCTGACGGTGATCACTTCATCCACGTAATCCTTGCAGATGTCGAAGGTGTGCTGGCCGATTCTGTGCCACCGCCACGCCGTCGGCGAAGATGCCCACGGTCGGCAGTACCACGCGCTCGCCCGCCGCCATGGCGGCTTGCAGGCAGTTGGAGTCGTCCGGCTCGACGCCGATGATCTTGATTTCGGGCCGCAGGTATTTCACGTAGGCCGCGATACCGGCAATCAGGCCGCCGCCGCCCACCGGGACGAAAATCGCGTCCAGCGGCCCCGGGTGCTGGCGCAGGATCTCCATCGCCACGGTGCCCTGCCCGCAATGGTGTGCGGATCATCGTAGGGGTGAATGTAGACGTAGCCTTTTTCGTCGACCAGCTTCAGCGAATACGCCAGGGCTTCCGGAAAGAATCCCCGTGCAGCACCACTTTGCCGCCACGGGAACGCACGCCTTCGACCTTGATCTCGGGGGTGGTCTTGGGCATCACGATGGTGGCCTTGACCCCCAGCACCTTGGCCGCCAGGGCCAGGCCCTGGGCATGGTTGCCCGCCGAAGCGGTGACTACGCCGCGCGCCCGTTCTTCGGCGCTCAGTTGGGTCAGCTTGTTATAGGCACCGCGAATCTTGAACGAGAACACCGGCTGCAAGTCTTCGCGCTTGAGCCAGACCTTGTTGCCCAGCCGCTCGGAGAGCTGGCGGGCGGTCTGCAGCGGGGTTTCTACGGCAACGTCGTAAACGCGCGAGGTGAGGATCTTTTTGACGTACTGTTCAAGCATCGGAAAGCATCACTGGGCGGGTTGGGCAGGGCCAAGGAGTCTAACCCAGCGTTTGGCCGGGCGACCACACGAAAACCGAGGTTTTGTTGGGTTATACTCGCGCCCCTCTTTACTCCCCGCCCGTTCCGGAGCCCGCATGACCCAGGATCAACTCAAACAGGCAGTGGCCCAGGCCGCCGTCGATTTAATCCTTCCTAAACTCGACGATAAAAGCATCGTCGGTGTCGGCACCGGTTCCACCGCCAATTGCTTTATCGATGCGCTGGCCCTGCACAAGGGCGCGTTCGACGGCGCGGTTGCCAGCTCCGAAGCCACCGCTGCGCGGCTCAAGGGCCACGGTATCCCGGTGTATGAGCTGAACACCGTCAGCGACCTGGAGTTCTACGTCGACGGCGCCGATGAAAGCGACGCACACCTGAACCTGATCAAGGGCGGCGGCGCAGCCCTGACCCGCGAGAAGATCGTCGCGGCCGTGGCCAAGACCTTCATCTGCATCGCCGACGCCAGCAAACTGGTGCCGGTACTCGGCGCGTTCCCGCTGCCAGTGGAAGTGATCCCGATGGCCCGCAGCCACGTGGCCCGCGAACTGGTGAAACTGGGCGGCGACCCGGTGTACCGCGAAGGCGTGCTGACCGACAACGGCAACATCATCATCGACGTGTTCAACATGCAGATCACCAACCCGGTGGAACTGGAGCGCCAGATCAACGCGATCGTCGGCGTCGTCACCAACGGTTTGTTTGCGGCCCGTCCGGCTGACGTACTGCTGCTAGGCACCGCGGAAGGCGTAAAAAACCCTTAAGGCGTAATGCAAGCCCGCTCCCACATTTGTTCTGCACATGACTCAAGACTTGTTTTTTTGAATACATAGAAAAGATTGGGCTCACTGACCATGTACAACGTGCCGTCGTTGTCCATGGCGATCCCCTCGGCCTGAGGCACGCGCTGCTTCAGGCCATGGCGCCCCTTGAGCAGCGACAGGCTGCTCAGGGGGCGACCGTCGATATCCAGTTCCAGCACCAAAAATGACTCATCCGACAGCGCCAGCAGATGACCGCTACGCTCGTCGTATTGCAGGCTCGACAGGTCGCGCACAAACAACCCGGCATCGCGCTTGGGGTTGTTGATCACGTGCACCGAGTAGGTTTTTTCCGGTTTGAAATGCGGAAAGCCGTGGACCTCGTAGATCAGCATCGGGTCGCGTTCCTTGGCCACAAACAGGCGCTTGCCCACCGAGTCATAGGCCAGGCCTTCGAAGCCCTTGTTGCCGCCCAGGTGCACGCCGAGGGTCATTTGCTCGGCGTCGGCGGCATCGAGGAATTGGGTGTCGTCATCCACGTGGACCTTGATCAGCCGCTGCTGGCGTTCGTCGCTGATCACGTAGGTGTTGTCGCTGATGTACTCCACGGCCTCGGCATCGCCAAACCCCACCAGCGCAATGCGCCGCAGGATTTTGCCGTCCAGGGACAGTTCGACCAGCTCAGCGTTCTTGTTGGTCACGGTAAACAGGCTGTTGCGCACCGGATCAAAGGTCAGTGCCGAGACATCATCGTTGAGGCCGTCGATCACCTGCGCCTCCAGGGCCACCCGGTAATCCCCAAGGCCAATGGAGTGCTCCCCGGCGGGATTGCGCCAGGATTGCCAGTTGAACCAGGCACGCTCGAACAGACGCAATTGCTGGGCAACCACACCGCACGCCACCAGGGCGATCAGGATCAGGATAAAAAAAGCAGGTTTGGGGCGGGCAAGTCGACGCATCGGGCGGGGCTCAGAGTAAAAACTGGCGAATGAATATCACGGTCGCCTGAATTTAAACTTAAACGCCCCGGGTGTCTGGCGGATGCCGCAGATAGAGAGAAATCTGACGTAATCGAACTACTGCGCCTGCTTCTCGAAGCGATAGAACAGGTTCGGCTCGCTGACCATGTACAGCGTGCCGTTCTCATCCATCGTCACGCCTTCGGCACGCGGGATGGTCTTTTTCAAGCCATTGAAGCCACCCAGCAAGGTCATGAAGCTGACCTGCTCGCCCTTCTCGTCCAGTTCCAGCAACAGATGGGAGTCCGCCGACAGCGCCAGCAGGTGGCCGGTACGCGGGTCGACGGTCAGCGCCGACAGGTTGCGCATGTCCAGTTCAGTGCTGGCGAGCTTTTGCTTGGCGCCGGAGAGGGTCTGGCTGCCGTCGCTTTTCCAGGTGAACAGCGCCGGTGGGCGTTCTTCGCCGAGGATCAGCTGTTGGTTGCGCTTGTCCCAGGTGACCGCCTCAAAGGCTTTGTTCTGGTCCTTGGACGGGCCCAGGTCATAGGACGGGAAGTCGGCTTTGTTCAACTGCTGGGTCTGCGGGTCGACCTTGACGATGGTCAGGCTGTGCTGGCGCTCATCGACCACGGCCATCAGGCCGTTTTCCATCATGGTCACGCCCTCCGGGTTGTTCCAGCCGTTGAGCGGCATCTTGCGCAGCACGTCGCCTTGCAGGGTCAGTTCAACCAGGAACGGGTTCTTGCCCATCACCGAGAACAGGGTCTTGGTCAGCGGGTTGTAGGTGAGGTCCGAGGCTTCGTCCTTCTCCATGCCGGGCAGCAGCTTGGCGTCGATCACCGCGTGGTAGTCCGGGAGCCAGACGCTTTCCAGGCGCTCGGCCGGGGTTTCGAAACCCTCCGCCAGCCACAACACACCGCGGTCGTCCCAGTGCATCGCCCAGGCCACGCCGTAAATGATCGCGCCAAGCGAGGAACAGCCAGGAATACCAGCGCATGGCAAGGCGTGAACGAAACGTGGGTTTTACGGATGGGAGAGGCACGGCCATTACGCTTTCCAGAAAGTCAGCTTTAGGGGATAGCACAGGATCAAAAGGTCCGCGCGCAGGAGGCTGAGGATTATCCGGATGGGGTGTGAAAAAAAATGCAAAAACACGATTGGGTGGCAGTACACAGATCAAATGTGGGAGCGGGCTTGCTCGCGAATGCGGAGTATCAGTCACTGAATCTGTCACTGATACACCGCTTTCGCGAGCAAGCCCGCTCCCACATTTTTGACCGCGTTTCGCCAGGTATTCAGCGAACGCTGCTTTCGAAGCGGCTCACACCCGGCAATTCCAGCACCAGCTCGTCACCCACATTCAGCGGGCCCACGCCTGCCGGCGTACCGGTGAGGATCACATCCCCGGCCTGCAACGAGAAGCAGCCGGCCATGTACTGGATCATCGGGATGATCGGGTTGAGCATGATCGCGCTGTTGCCGTCCTGGCGCACTTCGCCGTTGATGGTCAGGCGGATGCCGATATCCGTCACATCCGGGAAAGTGCTGCCGACCACGAACGGGGCAATCACCGCCGCACCGTCAAACGACTTGGCGATTTCCCACGGCAGGCCCTTGGCTTTCAGCTCGGCCTGTTTGTCCCGCAGGGTCAGGTCCAGGGCCGGGGCGAAGCCGGAGATGGCGTCCAGCACTTCCTCGCGGCTCGGTTTGGCCGACAACGGCTTGCCGATCAACACCGCGATTTCCGCTTCGTAATGCACCGAACCGCGCTCGGTAGGGATGGCAAAACCGCCTTCCAGTGCCACCACGCAACTGCCGGGCTTGATAAACAGCAGCGGCTCGGTGGGTACCGGGTTATCCAGTTCCTTGGCGTGTTCGGCGTAGTTACGCCCGATGCACACCACCTTCCCCAGGGGAAAGTGAATATTGGTGCCGTCGACATACTTGTGCTGGTAGCTCATGGACCGACTCCTTCAGGGACTGTTAAACAGCGAAAATCTTGCCCGGGTTCATGATCCCGTTCGGGTCGAACACCGCTTTCACTGCCTTCATGTATTCAATTTCAACCGGCGAACGGCTGTAGGTCAGGTAATCGCGCTTGGTCATGCCCACGCCGTGTTCGGCGGAGATCGAGCCGTTGTACTTCTGCACGGTCTCGAACACCCACTTGTTGACGGTGGCGCACTTGGCGAAGAACTCGTCCTTGCTCAGGTTTTCCGGCTTGAGGATGTTCAGGTGCAGGTTGCCGTCGCCGATGTGGCCGAACCAGACGATTTCGAAATCCGGGTAGTGTTCGCCGACGATCGCGTCGATTTCCTTGAGGAAGGCCGGTACTTTCGACACAGTCACCGAAATGTCGTTCTTGTACGGCGTCCAGTGGGAGATGGTCTCGGAGATGTACTCGCGCAGCTTCCACAGGTTGTGCAGTTGGGTTTCGCTCTGGCTCATCACGCCGTCCAGCACCCAGCCCTGCTCGACGCAGTGTTCGAACGTGGCCAGGGCATCGTTGGCCACTTCTTCGGTGGTCGCTTCAAATTCCAGCAGCGCGTAGAACGGGCAGTCGGATTCGAACGGCGCCGGCACGTCGCCGCGACCGAGGACTTTGGCCAGGGCCTTGTCGGAAAAGAATTCGAAGGCGGTCAGGTCCAGCTTGCTCTGGAAGGCGTGCAGCACCGGCATGATCGAGTCGAAGTCGGTGGTGCCGAGCACCATCGCGGTAAGGTTTTTCGGCGCACGGTCCAGGCGCATGGTCGCTTCGACCACAAAGCCCAGGGTGCCTTCAGCGCCGATGAACAGCTGGCGCATGTCGTAGCCGGTGGCGTTCTTGATCAGGTCTTTGTTCAGTTCCAGCAGGTCGCCCTTGCCGGTGACGACTTTCATACCGGCGACCCAGTTACGGGTCATGCCGTAGCGAATGACCTTGATCCCGCCGGCATTGGTGCCGATATTGCCGCCAATCTGGCTGGAACCCGACGAGGCGAAATCCACCGGGTAGTACAGGCCTTTTTCTTCGGCGACGTTCTGCAATTGCTTGGTGACCACGCCCGGCTGGCACACGGCGGTGCGGTCGGTGAGGTTCACGTCGAGGATCTGGTTCATATAGTCGAACGACACAACCACTTCGCCATTCGCAGCGACGGCAGCGGCCGACAGGCCGGTACGGCCACCGGACGGCACCAGCGCGACCTTGTGCTCATTGGCCCAACGGACGATGGCCTGCACCTGCTCGGTGGTCTTCGGGAAGACGATGGCCACCGGGGCCGGCGCGAAATGCTTGGTCCAGTCCTTGCCATAAGCCTCAAGGGAGTCAGCATCGGTCAGGACCTTGCCAGGCTCAACCAGGGTCTTCAGCTCATCAATCAGGGCAGGATGGGTCATCGACAGAACTCTCGAACAATTCATGGTCATCCTGAGAACGCTTCACGTCGCAGGAATGGGTGTTTAGCGGGGCACGTATGCTAGCATACCGCCCCCGCAGGATAGTGCCCAAGGGCGTTCTGCGGTGACGGCTTTCCTGCCGTCCGGGTCAGCTTACGTGATCCGATTCCCTGCCATTTTTCTCCGGGATACAGGTTTACGCAGATGAGCAAGACTTCTCTCGATAAGAGCAAGATCAAGTTCCTTCTTCTGGAAGGCGTCCACCCATCGGCCGTCGAAGTCCTGAAGGCCGCCGGGTACACCAGCATTGAGTACATCACCAGTTCTCTGCCGGAAGCCCAGCTCAAGGAAAAGATCGCCGACGCGCACTTTATCGGCATTCGCTCCCGCACTCAGCTGACCGAAGAGATCTTCGATCACGCCAAGAAGTTGGTAGCTGTCGGCTGTTTCTGCATCGGCACCAACCAGGTCGACCTCAACGCAGCGCGCGAGCGCGGCATCGCGGTGTTCAACGCACCGTACTCCAACACCCGCTCCGTTGCTGAGCTGGTATTGGCAGAGGCGATCCTGTTGCTGCGCGGTATTCCCGAGAAGAACGCTTCCTGCCACCGTGGCGGCTGGATCAAGAGCGCAGCCAACTCCTTCGAAATCCGCGGCAAGAAGCTGGGTATCGTCGGTTACGGTTCGATCGGTACTCAACTGTCGGTATTGGCCGAAGGCCTGGGCATGCAGGTGTTCTTCTACGACACCCTGACCAAGCTGCCATTGGGTAACGCCACTCAGGTGTCGAGCCTGACCGAGCTGCTGGGCATGTCCGACATCGTGACCCTGCACGTACCGGAAACCGCTGAGACCCAGTGGATGATCGGCGAGAAGGAAATCCGCGCCATCAAGAAGGGCGGGATCCTGATCAACGCTGCACGCGGCACCGTGGTCGAGCTGGACGCCCTGGCCGACGCGATCAAGGACAAGCACCTGATCGGCGCCGCCATCGACGTGTTCCCGGTAGAGCCGCGCTCTAACGACGACATCTTCGAAAGCCCGCTGCGTGGCCTGGACAACGTGATCCTGACCCCGCACATCGGCGGTTCCACCGCAGAAGCCCAAGCCAACATCGGCCTGGAAGTGTCGGAGAAACTGGTCAAGTACAGCGACAACGGTACGTCGGTGTCCTCGGTCAACTTCCCGGAAGTGGCTCTGCCGGCGCACCCTGGCAAGCACCGTCTGCTGCACATCCACCAGAACATCCCTGGCGTGATGATGGAGATCAACAAGGTCTTCGCGGAAAACGGCATCAACATTTCCGGTCAGTTCCTGCAGACCAACGAAAAAGTCGGCTACGTGGTTATCGACGTAGACGCCGAGTATTCGGACCTGGCGCAAGAGAAGCTGCAACACATCAACGGCACTATCCGTAGCCGCGTGTTGTTCTAATCGTTAAACGCGCATAAAAAAGGGAGACCCTCGGGTCTCCCTTTTTTTGTCTGAACAAATCTTACTTGACGTTAACCGTGATGACTTTCGAGGCTACAGTCGGGTTGAACTGCATGTGCAGTTTGTCGCCGGCTACCAGTTGCAGCGTGTGCTTGCCTGGGGTGAGGGTCAGCTCGGTTTCGGTCTGGGCCTTGCCGTAGTGGATCACGGTGTCGGTGGCCGGGATCGGCACGCTGGCATCCGGCAATTCTTTCTGGTCGATCAGCAGGTGGTGGTGGCCGGTGCCCGGGTCCTGGCTGGTGGCCGGGGCCAGTTTCAGGCCTTCCATGCCGAATTTCACGGTGAAGGTTTTATCGACGGTGGCGCCATCTTTGGGCGACACGATGAACACTTTGGCACCTTCTGGTGGAGCGCTGCGCGGGATGCCATCAGCAGCGGTCGCCAGCATCGAAGCGCCCAGCAATAGGCTGGCCAGGGTTGCACGGGTCAAAAAGGCTTTCATTCACTTCTCCAGTTTTTCCGGGAAATCTGTAGGGTTATGACAACTTCGCGACAAATTGCTGTCCAAGGCATTCAACACCATAGCAAAGCGAGCCTGAACAACGCTTCGCTCATTCGAATTCTTTAGGAGCGACCATGCGTTTCCTGCCTGGCCTGTTACTTTTACTGCCCCTTGCAAGTCCCTTGGCCCATGCCGAACTGATCGACGATGTATTTGACCGCGGGGAACTGCGCATCGCAATGGAAGCCAACACCCCGCCCTTCAACTTCAAGGAAGGCGACAAACTCACCGGTTTTGAAGTGGAGCTGGGTGAGTTGCTGGCCAAGGAAATGGACGTACGCCCCTCCTTTATCACTGTCGATGCCGCCGAGTTGCTGCCCGGCGTGGAAAGCGCCAAGTACGACGTGGCCATCAACCATATCGCTATGACTCCTGAACTGGCGGATCGTTTCGACTTCAGCGAGCCCTACAGCTACTCCAGCGCACAGCTGATCGTGCGCAAGCAGGAACAGCGCCCGTTGGGCAGCTTTGCGGCGCTCAAGGGCAAGGCGTTGGGCGTGGCCCAGGGCAGCCAGTTTGTGGAGCAGGCACGCACCGCCGAGGGCGTTGATTTGCGCAGCTATGCCGATGCCAGGCAGCCGATCAAGGACGTTGCCGATCAACAGATCGATGCCGCCATCAGTGATCGGCTGCTGATTCCCTACGCGATTCGCGACAGCCAGCTGCCGGTGAAGGAAGGCGCAGACGTCGGCCCGACGCTGAGCCTGGCGATTCCGTTCCAGAAGGGTAACCCGGCGTTCAAGGCCAGCCTGGACAAGGCCCTGCAACGAGTGAAGGCCGATGGCCGGCTGGCGGCGCTGTCGGAGAAGTGGTTCGGGATGGATGCGAGCAAGCCGGTGAAAAAGGCCGAATAAACGACTCGGTCAATGTGGGAGCGGGCTTGCTCGCGAATGCGGTGGCTCGGCTTGAGCATCGGGTGACTGACACTGCGCTTTCGCGAGCAAGCCCGCCCCACATGTTGATCTATGTCGGGCTTGAGCATTTTGCCAGGGCCACTGCCGCTTCAGGCAACTCCAGCTCACTGAACACCAGTACCCCATGGCGCTTGAGCAACGCCGCCGTCACGCCTTCGCCGGTGACCTTTACGCCGGTGAAGGTACCGTCATAGGTCAGCAGATTGCCGCACGACGGGCTGTTGGCCTTGAGTACGGCGACGCGGATATTGTGACGCTGTACCAGCGCCAATGCCTGGCGGGCGCCATCGAGGAAGGCTTCGCTGAAGTCTTCCCCCTGGGCCGTCAGCACCTGGGCGCGGCCTTCCCACACGTCAATCCCCTGCCCGCCCGGGATTTCGGCAGACGGCCGTGGCGTCGGCAAGCCACCCGCCACTTCCGGGCACACGGCAACCACCCGGCCTTCGGCCTGCCACGCGGCCAGTTGGTCGAAAGGCCCGCTGGCCCCTCCGTCGTAGCGTACCCGGTGCCCCAGCAGGCAGCGGCTGACCAGAATCTTTTGCATCATCAAAACGGCTCGTTGCCCCGCCGGCGAAACCAGCCGGTGAGGGACAGGCGTTCGCGGGTGGCGGGCATGACTTCATGGGGGATTTCCCCCGACAGGAATACCACCAGGCAACCGCCGGTGGGCACCACATCGTATTCGACGTCGCCCTTGAGGTACATGCGCAACTGGCCGCCATGTTCCGGCAGCCAGGCGTTGTTCAAGTAGATCACCGCCGACACCATGCGCCGGTCGTCATCGCGAAAACGGTCCACATGCTTGAGGTAAAACGCCCCCGGCGGGTACATCGCGAAGTGGCTTTCGAAGTCTTCCAGGCCCAGGAACAGGCCACGGTTCATCGCCACCCGCAGGCTGTCCATCAGCTCCAGGTAGTTATCGCAGGCCACCACCTCGCCCGGCTCCAGCCACTGGATATGGTCACCCCGGATGCCCTCGCGAATCTCCTGGGAAGGCCCCCGTCCGACCGCCGCGGGCGCCAATTCACCTTCGGCGGCGCGTTTTTGGCACTCAGCCGCCAGTTCGAGGGTCAGAGCCTCGGGCAGGAAGATATTCTGCTGCGACCAGCCTTGTGCGGCCAGGTCATCGACAATGCGTAACAGCAGCGGGTGATCGGAGGGTATGGGCATGGCGCGCATAGTATCCATACGCCTGTGAATCCGACAGAGCCGCCGAGCGTCTGAATACACTTTAGTCAGGTGACCGATAGGATTTCTCGACAAATCCTACGCCCGACACGGACAATAGTGGCCGACTGACAGGAGTCCATATGCGTCGTTTGTTTTTTTCCTTGCTGATGTTCTGCGTTTTGCCCGCCTGGGCAGACAGCCATGACCAGTTGTACAAGGTCGCCGGCTGGGCAGACCAGCGCGCGCATTTTAATGACGCCCTCAGTGCCGCCCAGCAACGCTACCGCAACAGCCTGCCGCCGGCGGTGTATCAGGCGCTGGTGGACAACAGCAATAAACGCTTCGCGCCCCAGTCGGTAGACCAGCGCGCCGAAGCGCAACTGCGCAAGAATTTGGCGGACCCTAAGCCGGCACTGGCCTTCTTCCAGTCGCCGCTGGGCCGCAAGATTGTCGCCGCCGAGTTGCTGGCCACCCGCCGCGATCAACTGGCGAAGAACGCCCAGGGCTTGCCGCACATGGAAGCCGATGCCACCCGCAGCCTGATCATCGGCCACCTGGCCCAGGCCTTGCCTGCGCGGGAAGCCGGGGCTGAAGTCAGCCTGGCGATTGCCGGCGTGGCGGCCGACAGCTTGAGCCAGATGATCCCCGGGCTGTTGGGCGGAGGCCAGGCGCAGGGCATGTTGAACGGCCAGCGTGAGCGCCTGATGCAGCAGATCGGCAATGATCTGAACAACACGCTGTTGTACGTCTACCGGGATTTGTCCGACCCGGAGCTGGAAGAGTTCGCGACGTTCGCGGAGTCGCCGGAGGGCAAGGCGTACTACAAGGCGGCACTGGCGGCGATTCGCGCCGGGCTGGCGGTCGGCCAAAGCACCTCGAGCCTGGCGCAGTAACCCTGTGGGAGCGGGCTTGCTCGCGAAGACGGTGTGCCAGTCACTGGTTATGCTAACTGATCGACCGCCTTCGCGAGCAAGCCCGCTCCCACATTTGGATTGCGTTATTTCAGGTGGTCGGTGAGAAACCCGAAGTATTGCTGCCGAATCTCTGGAATCTCATTCGCCAAGTGATGCCTGCCACGCGGCAGCATCAACACCTCCGGCTGGTCGAACTTGCTGCGCAGCACCTTCAGGTTGTGCTGCCAGTCCACCGTCATGTCTTCCTCACCCTGCACGATCAACGGCCGCCGCGTGCTGCGTGGCGCCGCTTCAACACGTTTGATCCAGCGCGCCAGGGCGCCCACCCAGGCAGTCGGCAACTGCCGTGGCTGCAACGGGTCGGCCTCCAGGAACGGCTTGAACTGCGGGTCGTTGGTGTTATCGCTGAAGCGCCGGGCAATGCCTTTGACGAACGGCCGGAGCAGGTAATAGCTGAGCTGCGACCAACCCCAGGCGCGGGGCCGCACCAGCGGTGACAACAGGAACGTCTTGCCCTGGGCCGGGCTGTCGACGCCATGGCTAAGCAGGTGATCCACCACAATCGCGCCGCCGGTGCTTTGCCCGAACAAGTGCCACGGCTGCGGCAATTGCAGCGCCCTGGCCTGTTCAAACAACGCCTGCACCACGTCCTGGTACACCGCAAAGTCATCAATGCTGGCCCGCTCGCCGCTGGACAGGCCATGGCCCGGCAAGTCGCAGGCGATCACCACAAAAACCCTGGTCCAGCGCCCAGTCCACGGCATGCCGGTACAGGCCCATATGGTCGTAGAAGCCATGGAACAGGAACATCGTCGCCACCGGCACCGGTGGCCACCACACCTGGCAGACCACGTCGAACCCATCCACCGCAAACCGCCCCAGGCGGCTTGTCGCGGGCACCTTGCGGGCAGCGAGGTCCAGGCCGTAGAAGCGCTGGTAGACCCGGGCCTCGGCTGAAAGCGGCTGCGCGTCCACCAGTGGGCGCAAGCTTTCACGTAGATGATCAGGGTCAAACGTAACGGGCATAAGAACTTCCAGACTGTGGCTTCAACGCATTGAACAGATGAATATCGAGCCGCGATATTCATCTGTCAGGGCAAGCATGGCAAGCTACGCGTCCTCCGAGGATTGATCCAAATGCGACAGCCCTACCGCACCACCCTCTTCGCCAGCCTGATCGTGATCATTTGCGCCGGGGTGTTGTGGGCGGCGTATGACTGGTTCCAGGGACGCTACCTGCGGGCATTCAGTGAGCATACGGCGGTGTTTTCCGGTGACAGCCTGAGCCTGCCGGCCGAGCTTGCCGGCCCGGGCCCGATCCGCCTGGTGCACTTCTGGGAACCCCGCCTGCCCGTGCAATGTCGGCAACCAGCAGCACCTTGGCGAGTTGATCGAGCAGTACGCCCCCCAGGGCGTGGAGTTCTATTCCCTGCAGAAAGCCGGCAGCCACGGCCAGTTGCCCGCCACCCTGGGCTCGATGAAGGCCCTCAAGGCCGTGCCCGGTGCCCAGCATCTGCCGGCCAGCCCTGCCGTGGGCATCTGGGACCGCAGCGGCAAGCTGGCGTATTTCGGGCCCTACAGTGAAGGGTTGACGTGTAACTCCAGCAACAGCTTTATCGAGCCGATCCTGCAAGCCCTCGAAGGCGGACGCGAGGTCAATGCGACCCACACCCTGGCGGTCGGCTGTTACTGCGAGTGGAACGGGGAAACATCTCCACCCTGACCCGGCAAGCTGAACAGACGCTGTTCGTTCGACAAACTCGAACAACTGTATCGGCACGCTCCTGTATCGTAAGCAACTAGCCGTACAAGCAGACGACACGGGAACACATGAGCCAATTAACCATCATCCTCTGGATACTCAACGTCATCGTTGATACGTCCGGCCAGTTGGCGTTCAAAGCCGCAGCCTCAGCCAGCGCCGAGCATGACGGCATGGCCCACTGGCGCCATATGCTCAAGCGTCCGTGGATCTGGCTGGGCATCATCTGCTATGTGTTCGAATTCGTGCTGTGGCTGGCCTTCCTGACACTGGTGCCGTTGTCGGTCGGGTGATGCTGGGCTCCATCAATATTGTCGTGATCATGATTGCCGGGCGTTTCCTGTTCAAGGAAAGCCTGAGCAAATGGCGGTTGATCGGCATCATGCTGATCGCCTGTGGCGTGACCGTCGTGGGGTTCGAGTAATGAAACGGTTTTATATCCTGGGTTTTCTGTCGCTGATCATTTTCGATACCTTGGCGCAGGTCAGTTTTCAAGTTCGCCTCGATTCATGCCGAACCGCTGACGATGGACGCCGCCTGGTTGATCCGCGTGTTCGGTGCGCCATGGATCTACGGCGCATTCGTGGGCTACATCGGCGCGTTTTTCACCTGGATGACGCTGTTGAAATACGCCCCGGTGGGCCCGGCGTTTGCGGCCTCCCACCTGGAGCTGATCAGCGTGACGCTGATCTCCGTGTGGCTATTCAATGACACCTTGACCCTGCCCAAGGTCGTCGGCGGCGCGCTGATCATTGCGGGCATCCTGTGCCTGGCGCGCAGCGAAGACAAAGAAAGCAAGACCGTCGAGGCCGAACCCTCGCAGACGCTGGCGTCATGACGCCCGTTGTCAGCCAGCGGGAGATTCCGCCAACGGCGGGGCTTCCCCTGCGCTGGCAGGACTTGTTCAACCGCTCGGGCGACCTGGCCCGCGACCTGGCCCGACAGCTCGACATCCCGCTGCCGGCCCTGCCCTGCTCCGGCACCGCCGCGCTGATCATGGCGCTGCGGGTGTTGCAGCAGCGCACGCCGGGGCGCACCGAGCTTATCGTGCCGGCCTATACCTGCCCGCTGGTGGCCCTGGCGGCCCATCACTGCCCGCCTTTGCGCGTGTGGCGTGCGATCTGCAGCCCGGCAGCATCGACCTGGACGAACACCAGCTGGCGCAGCTGTGCAACCAAAACACCTTGGCGATCGTCGTCACTCACCTGGCCGGGCGTGTGGCGGATGTGGAGGCTGCCAAGCGCATTGCCGAGCCACTCGGCATTGCGGTGATCGAAGACGCCGCCCAAGCCATGGGCGCACTGGATGATGGAAAAAGCGTCGGACTGAAAGGCGACATCGGCTTTTTCAGCATGGCGCTGGGCAAAGGCCTGACGACGGCTGAAGGCGGTGTGTTATTCAGCCGGGATCCGGCGCTGCATCAGGCGTTGCACCAGCAATGCCGGCAGGACTTGCCCTTCAGCCTGCGCTGGGAAGTGCAACGCAGCGCCGAGCTGTGGGGCTATGCCGCGGCGTATCAGCCCCGCGGGCTGAAGTACGTGTACGGCAAAACCGCTGCGGGCGGCGCTGGCGCGGGGCGATGAAGTGGCGGCGGTGGGCGATGATTTTTCCGTCAACGATATTCCGTTGCACCGGTTGGGCGGCTATCGCCAGAAGGTCGGCGCCGCAGCCCTGGCACGCTTGCCCGAGCATTTGCAGCAAGGCCGCCTGCGGGCCTTGCGTCGCGTGGCGCAGCTGAGCAGCTTGCCCGGCGTGTCGGTGTTGACCGACAGCACGGGCCAGCAAGGCACCTGGCCGTTCTTGATTGTGGTGATGCCCAGCGCACAAAACCCGCGATACCGCGATGGCGCAGCTGTGGACGGCAGGCCTGGGCGTGACCCGCCTGTTCATCCACGTATTGCCGGGCTACCCGGCACTCACCCCGCTGTTACAGCAAGGCGCCGATATCCCCGCGCGCAAAGCTTCGCCGCCCAGACACTGTCGATCAGCAATAGCCACTGGCTGACGGACGAGCTGTTCGAGCAAGTGCTGGATCATCTGCGGCGGATTCTTAAACGCTAGGCCCAGCTTTGATCGATACGGGTCAACAAGCGCGCATTCAGCTCATTCTGCTGCTGTTGCCAGATCACCACCTGGTTCTCCGGCAGCTCTTCCTGGCCATCCGACGCACTCAGCCAGCGCTTGAACTTGCTCTGGTAGTGGTAGGCGGACACGTCGCCGGTAATGTCCGCGCCAATAATGCTGCCGTGGCAGGCATCGATCAGCGCATTCAAATGCTTCTCCAGAAACTCGCCCTGGTCCCAGTTGGTATTCACCACCTGCGGGCTCAGCACGTCTTTGTCGATGGAGAGATACACCGGCAGCGAAGGGTCGAGCTGCGCCAGGAACGCGCTCATCAACCCGTCCGCGCTGGTGAATGCACGATTGCTGCGGCCTGCGCCGATCCAGTTCAACCAGCGGGTATCGACGTTGGTGTTCCAGTAGGTCAGCTTGCGTTTCACCAGCGGCGACCAGTGATTCTCCCAGGCGTGCTTGAGGGAAATGTCCGGCGAGCCAATGCCCAGCACGTGAACGTGCTCGACCTGCGGCAGGCGGCTGGCCCAGTAGACCCAGGACCCACAATGGATACCAAACGGATAACGCATGTTGTCCGGGTGGTTATCGCAAATGATCAGCTGGATCTTTTTGCTGGGTGGGAAGACGGTTCAACAACAGCTGGCTGAGGTGGTGATAATCACCGCTGCCGGTAAACACACAGCCGTAATCGCTGGGCATCTGCGCGTGCAGGGCGTTCTCCAGCTCCTTGAACTGCGCCCAGCGGCAGCCGAAACGGATCTTCTCCTGCCAGGCTTGCAACGGCAGGGTAAGGGCGCCGGGAATGTTATTCACGGCCCCGTCAAAATCGAGGAATCAATGCGGGACGGGCCTGGCTCATGCGGTTTGCTCCTGCTGCCACTGCGTATCGCTTTCAAAAATGGTGCCGGAAAACGGTTCATCACTTTGCGCAGCAGCGGGTTCCTCACCCACACCAGATGGCGGGTAAACGTGAACTTGGCGCCGAGGCTGGACTTGACCTGTGGGTCGGTCCACCCCGCGACATAAAACTGCAGGCCCTTTTCCAGGGCGAACTCCAGGTTCACAAACCAGCTGACGAAGTACAGGTTGTGCTCCAGCGCCAGCGGGTAGTTCAGGCCGATGTACTTGTCGAGCAACTTGCCGTCTTGCTGGTAGCACAGGTTATAGCCAACCAGTTCGTCCTCGTCCCAGTAGCAGAACACATGCCCGCCGCTGTCGGCATCGGTGAGCAACTGGATGAAGAATTCGGGCGTGAGCAAGTCGAAGTGGATTTCGCTCTGTGCGTACACCGCCTTGTACAGCCGATACAGTTCCTGCTGCCATTGCTCATCGCTGAAGCGGGCATCGCCGGTGTCCAGGATCTCGATGCGCAGTTTCGTCACGGCTGCGTAGCTTGCGGCGGATATTGCGGCGACGGCTGTGGGACAACCGCGACAGGTACTCGTCCGTCGAGCTGAAGTCGATCGGTACATAGGCCAGCGCCTGGCCCTCTACATTGATGAATCCGCGCTGGGTGCAGGCCTCGATCAACGCGTGTGCGTAGCGATTGTCCTCGACACTGAGCAGCGGAGAATCCAGCGGCACGTCTTTGACGATGGTGAGTTTGCGTTGCGGCGCACACTCCTGTTGCAGCCATTGCGCCATGTCCCTGTGGCGGTACGCTCAGCGGAAACGGCGAATACTCGCTGACCGTGGTACCGACAAAGCAGGTGTCGATATGCAGCCATGACTGCCACAAACGGTACCCCGGCCAACTGCGCAGGCGGGCACGCAGCTCATCGTCGGCGGTGGTTTGCAGGTCGAACCGGGTGAAAAAGTACGGCAGTCCCTGTGCTGACAGCCGGGCGTTGAAGCCCACCGGCGGGTATCGCAAAAAGTGGCTGATCAGCGATGGCGTTTCCATGCAGCAGGCATAAGGCACCTGTGCACGGCTGGGATCTGTCATAAATTGCATTCCGAAAGTGATAGCAAAGGCGCGCCCGGATGACGGGGTGAATCATCGCGCCGCTGGTTTCATGTAACAGAGTAAACATAATACTCCGCCTACCCGCGGCCCACTTCAGAACCCCCACTTCATGCAGCTCAGGTTCAGGGAGCACGAACCCGAGAGCATTTTCCGCAGCGCTCGCCAAACCCACTAAACTGCCCGAATCTTCACGGTGACCGACTAATAAGGGACAACCCATGAAACGCATCCTGACCGCGCTGGCCATCCTGCTCGTAGCCCTTATGGTTGGCGCCGGCTGGTACGTGTACAGCAAGCAGCCGACTCGCCAGGGCACGGTGGAGCTGGCCCATCTGCAAGGTTCGGTCACCGTGCGCTACGACGACCGAGGCGTGCCGCATATCCGCGCCGAGAATGAGACCGACCTGTACCGCGCCCTCGGCTACGTGCATGCCCAGGACCGGCTGTTCCAGATGGAAATCATGCGGCGCCTGTCCCGTGGCGAGCTGGCCGAGGTGCTGGGGCCCAAGTTGCTGGAAACCGACAAACTGTTCCGCAGCCTGCGCATTCGCGAGCGTGCCTTGAGCTACGTCGAACACATGGACCATGAGTCTGCGTCCTGGAAGGCCCTGCAAGCCTACCTGGACGGGGTCAACCAGTATCAAGACAGCCACGCCAAACCCATGGAGTTCGACGTACTGGGCATCCCCAAGCGCCCGTTCACCGCCGAAGACACCATCAGCGTCGCCGGCTACCTGGCCTACAGCTTTGCCGCAGCCTTCCGCACCGAACCCTTGCTGACCTACGTACGCGATCAGTTGGGCAACGACTACCTGAAGGTCTTCGACCTCGACTGGCAGCCCAAGGGCGCGCTGAACCTGGCGGCCGGTGACTGGAAAGACCTCGGCGCCATTGCCCAGTTGAGCGAACAGGCCATGGCCGACAACGGCCTGCCGCAGTTCGAAGGCAGCAACGCCTGGGCCATCAGCGGCAGCCGCACCAAGAGCGGCAAGCCGTTGCTGGCGGGTGACCCGCATATCCGTTTCTCGGTGCCGTCGGTGTGGTACGAGGCGCAGCTGTCGGCGCCGGGCTTCGAGCTGTACGGTTATCACAACGCGCTGGTGCCGGTGGCGTTCCTGGGCCACAACAAGGATTTCGGCTGGAGCCTGACCATGTTCCAGAACGATGACCTCGACCTGATCGCCGAGAAGGTCAACCCGGACAACCCCAACCAGGTCTGGTACCACGACAAGTGGGTGGACATGACCAGCAGCGAGCAACAGATCGCGGTCAAGGGCCAGGACCCGGTAACCCTGACCCTGCGCACCTCGCCCCACGGTCCGATCATCAACGACGTGCTCGGCGAGAATGCCGGCAAGACGCCGATTGCCATGTGGTGGGCATTCCTGGATACCGAAAACCCGATCCTCGACGGTTTCTATCAGCTCAACCGTGCGATACCCTCGCCAAAGCGCGTGCGGCGGCGGCCAAGGTCCAGGCGCCTGGCTTGAACATCGTATGGGCCAATGCCAAGGGCGATATCGGTTGGTGGGCGGCAGCGCAATTGCCGATCCGCCCGGCCGGGGTCAACCCGGGCTTTATCCTCGACGGCAGTACCGCCCAGGCGGACAAGCTCGGTTTCTACCCATTCAGCGCCAACCCCCAGGAAGAAAACCCGGCCCGCGGTTATGTGGTGTCCGCCAATGCCCAGCCCGCGTCACCCACCGGCATGCCGATCCCGGGTATTACAACCTGGCGGACCGTGGCCAGCAGTTGAACGCGCAACTGAGCGACAACAGCGTGAAATGGGACGTGGACAACAGCCAGGCCTTGCAGCTCGGCACCACCACCGCCTACGGCCCACGGCTGCTGGCACCGCTGCTGCCGGTGCTGCGTGAGGTGGTCAAGGACCCGGCGCAGTTGAAGCTGGTGGAGCAACTGGCAGCCTGGAAAGGCGATTACCCGCTGGACTCCACCAGTGCCACGCTGTTCAACCAGTTCCTGTTCAACCTCACTGACGCGCGCGTTCCACCCGAAACTGGGCGATGGGATGTTCAAGACCTTGCTCACCACCCGGGTAGTGGACGCAGCCTTGCCGCGCCTGGCCGCTTCAGCGGATTCGCCGTGGTGGGATGGCCACCGCGCCGAGACCGTCAAGCTTGCCTGGGACAACAGCCTGCAACACCTCAAGGCGACCTTTGGTGACGACCCATCGCAGTGGCAATGGGGCAAGGCCCACACCCTGACCCACGGCCATCCACTGGGCTCGCAGAAGCCGTTGGACAAGATCGTCAACGTAGGCCCGTTTGCCGCTCCCGGCACCCATGAAGTGCCCAACAACCAATCCGCACAGATCGGCCCGGCGCCGTGGCCGGTGACGTACGGGCCGTCGACCCGACGCCTGATTGATTTCGCCGATGCCGCCCATGGGCTGACCATCAACCCGGTCGGGCAGAGTGGTGTGCCGTTCGACAAGCACTATTCCGATCAGGCGGAAACGTACATCGAAGGCGGGTATGAGCAGGCGCATTTCAATGATGAGGAAGTGACGGCGAATACCCGCAGTACACTCAAGCTGTTGCCGGCCCGGACACCGCAATAACTGAAGAAACAAAAAACCAAATGTGGGAGCGGGCTTGCTCGCGAATGCGGTGGATCAGTCAATACATCTGGTGACTGACACTCCGCATTCGCGAGCAAGCCCGCTCCCACATTTTGATCTGCGTTGTTGCTTCTAGCGGGTACGCAGCCGCCCCGGCGCCTCACCGTAGGTTTCCTTGAATTTCTTGCTGAACGCCGCCTGGGATTGATACCCCGCCCGAGCGGCAATATCCGTCAGGCTCAGCCGCGACTGATGCAGCAGGTTGAACGCCAGCTCCATGCGCAACTGCGTCAGCAATACCCACGGCGACACGCCCGCCACTTTGACAAACCCACGCATGAACGTCGCCCGGGACATCGACGCGGCGCTGGCCAGGCTGTCGATGGTCCACTCATGCCCGGGATCCGCCACCATCGCCCGCCAGGCCTTGCCAGGCGTTTGTCGGTCAACAAGGCAAAGGTGCCCGCCACCGGCGCTTGCTGCGTCAGCCATGCCCGCAGGATCAGGGTGAACAACGCCGACGACAGCGCATCAATGAAAAACCGCGCCCCCAGCCGCTGCCCGTCCGCCTCGCTGCGCAGCAGTGCGATCAATGCCGCCAGCTGCCCATCGGCCTGCCATTGCCGGCTGGACACCACCAGGTAGTCCGGCAACGCACTGAACAGCAACGACTGGCGGTTGTAGCGAAAGCTGCCGCAGAGCATGTCCACGTCCGGCTGCTCACCGCCCAGGCGATGGATCGGCAGCAAGCCGCCTTCGATCACGGTCTGCGCCACCGGCTTTACCCGCGCGCCCTGGCTGCGCACCAGGTGCGTCGCGCCACCGGGCATCAACAGGATGTCGCCCTCCTCCAGCGTCACCTGCTGCCCGCCGGACAATTCGGCGCGGCACGTGCCCGTCAGCACAATGTGATACGGCGCCACGCCCAGCGGCTCGGGCTCGTGGTCCATGGCCCAGGCGCCCTGGAACTGGCAACGCAGGTCCAGGCTGCCCTGCAGGTTGGCCAACGCGATGAGGGTGTCGATGGAGTTCATTTGCGAGCATCGGTCAAAAAGGTGAGTGGATCGAACAAAAGCGCCAAACCTGAACCGCGCACACTGGCTTCACACCCAACCCGTTCAGGAGTTAACACGATGTTCAATAACTGGTCCGACTTGCTGCCTACCGTGAAGAAAGCCTTTGGCACGCTGGGCAAGAGCAACCCGAAGATGGTCAAAGCCTACATGGCGCTGGGGGAAGCAGCCGAGGAAAACAACGTCCTGGATGCCAAGACCCGTGAGCTGATTTCCATCGCCGTGGCCATCACCACCCGCTGTGACGGCTGCATCGGCGTGCATGCCGACGCGGCGATCAAGGCCGGCGCCACCCGCGAAGAAGTGGCCGCGACCCTGGCCACCGCGATCTCGCTGAATGCCGGCGCGGCGTATATCTACTCGCTGCGCGCCCTGGAAGCCTATGACACGCTCAAACCGGCGCCGCAAAATTAAGCCGGAATTGTTGCGGCGTCACGCCCAGCCGGCGATTGAACACACTGCGCATGTGCTGGGCATCGCGAAAGCCGCATTGATACGCCACGGTCTTGAGCGGTGCGTGGGTGCTTTCGAGCATCACCCGCGCCGCATCCACCCGCGCCCGCTCGACGAACTCCGCCGGAGTGATCTGCGCTTCCCGGGCAAATACCCGCGAGAAGTTGCGCGCGCTCATGTTGGCGGCTTTGGCCAGGTCGGCGATGGTCAGGTCGCCCGTCAGGTTGGCCAATACATACAGCTGCACCAGCGCCACCGCCGAGGTGGCTTGCGCGTGGGGTGTCAGGAACGGGCTGAACTGCGACTGCCCGCCGGAACGCTGGGTGAACACCACCAGGCGCTTGGCCACGCTGAGGGCGACTTCCGGGCCGTGGTCCTGGGCCAGCAGGTACAGCGACAGGTCTATGCCCGCCGTCACCCCGGCCGAGGTGTAGAGGTTGCCGTCCTGCACATAGAGGCGGTCGGCTTCGACCTGGGCCGATGGGCATAAGGCGGCCAGATCGGCAGCGTCGCCCCAGTGGGTGGTGACGGTGCGCCCGTCCAGCAACCCGGCGCGGGCGAGCATGAAGGCACCGTTGCAGATGGAGCCGAAGCGCCGGGCTCGCGCACTGGCGTCACGCAGCCATTGATTGAACACCGGGCCGAAATCCTCGAAGGGCAATTGCGGCCCGCCGGCCATCAACAGCAAGTCGTAGGGCTCGAGGGCCTCGCTGAAATGCCGGTGTGCCTGCAACGACAAGCCGTTGGAACAGGCCATGTTGCCGTGCCCCAGGCCAATCACCTCCAGCTGGTAATGCGCCTCGGGCGGCAGAAAACGGTTGGCCTCGCAGAACACATCCAGGGGCCCGGTCACGTCCAGTGACTGGACGCCGGGGAAGATCAGGATGGCGACGGTTTTGCCCATGAGCAGGAACACCTTTTTCTAACTGAATAAACACAACCCTTGTAGGAGCTGGCTTGCCGGCGATGCAGACACCTCGGTGTAGCAGGTATACCGAGGTGATGCTATCGCAGGCAAGCCAGCTCCTACATTTGATCGCGCATAGCCTTGGCGCGATATCGCGGCACATTGGCCGGGATCGCATCCTCGCCGCGATGGCCCCTTCGCGGGCGCGCGACCAGACT
>RCNN01000494.1:0-16758 GCA_003667245.1 Heterostelium multicystogenum
CTCTACCCTCTACCCTCTACCCTCTACCCTCTAACCCTCTACCTCTACCCTCTACCCTCTACCCTCAGGTCCGCATCCGGGTAAAAGCTTTTACATACGTATTAATAGTTTAACTAAATCCACTTTATTTAAACCTAAAACAACCTGTTGACCTAATGATATATATATATATATATCCATTAATGAAGACACTGATCCAAATCATGCTAATCGAATTCTGTATTAAATCCTTCATCAAATAATTGATAAACTGTAACTAAATTGAATTGAGTTCCACTACTTGTCAGGTCTGTTTGATGTACAAAACTAAACCATCCAAGTATCCATCCACCAATCTAATTCACCTGTGAGCAAAAACCAATCAATGAGTCCACCTGAATCCTGAATTAAGACGACTGACTGAATGTGCTGAAGAACCATAAGAGCCTAGAGCTGAATGATGATCAATCTTGTCAATCCAATACGAATCATGACCTAACAAGTCACTTCAGAGCTTGGATACTTCTTGCCGAGTGCAAGTGCATATCCAACAGCTTGTTTAATACCATTCTGAAGACAACCATCCACTGTTCCGAAATATCGATGAGTAGAACTGCGTCTTCTTCCGAAATCGATGCTGATGTGAGACACATATCATCCTATTAGCGAGATAGATATGTCAGGATAATCGTCGTTCGATTAAAAAGCACATAAATCAGTTATCATCATGAGACTTGGAGACAAAGATGTCGTTTGTTCTGCTGTGAGTGCTCTCGCCTTTCATCTTGACCATTTTGAACTCTTGTTGAATGTTGTCCAGCTTTCCAAATGCGAATGCTTGAGTTGAAGCATTCAGACAAGTTTTATCATCGTGATGAATGACATTGTTGACTGACAGTTATCTAAGATTGATTTCACAGAGTGGATTAAATGTCGTCGTCCTTGATGAATTGTACGATTGCTGATCTGAGCTCCCCAATGTCGAATGACTTCCAGTTGAAGAGTCTTTGACCGAGAAGAGGTACTCCTTCCTGGCCAACTAATTTGGAATGCAAAGATGAGTTCCTTCTTTGTCGAGGAATGTCAGTTCACCAGTGTAGTAAGTGAGAGAGACTAAAAGCTTGGGATCTTAACCAAATTGTTTAATCTGTGTGTCCTCCATCGCATTTGATATTGTTCGAGATGAGTACTCGTTGACAACCGAGCGACTAAGATGATGTTTGGTAACTAAGTCGAGTGTCGAGAGCTGGTAGAGTGATGAGATCTGATATCTCCTAGAGAAGTCCAATGGGATCCTAAGAAGGTGTTGGTAAGGAGTAGATTGATGAATAACATCATAACCTACATCCTCATCCTCAGCTCGAGATCTATACAGCTGAAGCCCTGACATGGGAGTCTGTGAAGCCATAGCTCGACACCAGTGATTAATGCTCTAGTGTTGGTCTTGTCGCATTGTTGAGTCGAGAGGGATGTGGCAAGAGATTGGTTGACACAAAATTGAATTGTTGAGAATGCTGGTGGTCCTCAATGAAACGCTTGACAGAACCATTGACCTTGATGTTGAAGTCTCAAATACCTGTTTGATTTTTAGTGAGAAATGATGCTCGACTTGTTTCATTTTATGTAGTCTTATCTCAAAGGTGGAGTTGGTTTTCTAACCAGAGAAGTCAAGATGAAGTACCATGAACTTGTTCCTCATATCGGTCGGGTTCTTGCAGATCTCAAGCCTGCCAATCAACTCTGTGAATTGGTCTTTGTTGTTGATGTCGTAGTACTGGTGGAGCATGTCGAGGAACTGAGGTTGTTGCTCTGAATTGAATGTCAGTTGTGAGACCACATGAATCTATCAGAATATACATACTGTTCTTGTCAGATGGAGAATGTAGAAACGAACATGAGCTTGGTTAGACCAAAGAAAAGGAACTGCTGTATGTTTGATGCGATTGAAGCATACTGACATAGAAGCAGGAGTCTAGTGAGTTGTTTAGACAGCATGGTTGCGATAGAGATTATCTGTTGTTGGAACGAGTGAATTAAATAATAGATCTAACAACAAGCACAAATATTTTACAATATTGGTCTGAAAACAAGAATGACAGAAGCACACATCTCCATATAGATTGATGAATTGTTGTCTCTCCAAATCTTCATATAACCTGAGCTTCGACCTGCAATATATAGTTAGTAAGGGACAGTAAAACTCTCGTGATGTTAAGAAAACAAACCTAATTTTATTGACCAGGTCCTTGATCAACTTTAAGAAGAGTTGTAAACTTCTCAGGAATCACGCTGTGTTGTCACGAAGAGATGTATGTATTGAATATTGGCAAACGAATATAGAGTGATTGTTGAATAAGGTATATCATAGATGATGAGAGTGATGCTTGTGTGCTACCTCGATTATCGAGAGCTTTACTCTATTGATTCTTACACAATAGTATCGAAATCAATTTTAAAACTGATTTAATAAAATAGAAAAATTAGCATCATCATTGAAAATAGCTTAATCTTATATAATAGTTACCTTAACAAATGCCAGTTGTCCATTTCATCCTACATTCACCTAGCTGCATAAGATGATTTCATTCTCGTAGAATGTGTATTGGTGGAGCTGTGTTGGTCAAGCTCTCCCATCTTCTGCAGAATGGGAAGCATCTTGAGAAGATTCTTCCATAGTTACTCTGATAATTTTTGTCATGAACAGTACAAGAACATTAAGAAACGCTATAATTAAATTAATTTTAATTAATACTCTACTTTCTTTCTACGTGATGATTGATTGAGATCATCATTTGATGACATACTTGAAGTGGAGTGCTTATCCATTAATAAACTTTACACCTCTTATCATACCAATATTTTGTCATGAACATGGAATATAGCTTTAATATCATCACGCATTCAATCGAGGTCTAATGTATAACTTGTTCTTTTACTTGTGTCCATTATTACTCGTATCTTATGGTAATCTATTGTTAACTCTGACAAGTAGTGCAAGGGCCGAATAGTAGCCTTGTCTTAGTGATGCTCCAGACTTGAATTCATAATATCAAATCTATGATCATTTATCTTGTCCGTGATGAGAGTGACACAGTCACTTTGACTAACAAGTATACTATGAGTCTCTCGCTCAAACTGTTGATACAACTATACGAATATAATTAAAACAAATACAATCTTTAACCGGTGACATTGTAGCTTGGTATTGTAGTTAAATGAAATTAAAATAATTGAAGCTTGAATCTACACAAGTATTGATATCATCAAGTAATAACTGATTAACTTATGTTACTTGATAATAGCAATACTTGTTGGTAAAAACAACAAAGGGAGTGGAGTGTGTGAAAATTAAAAAAATGAAAAATGAAGTTGGCACAAACAAGTATGAATAGTATTTTGCCAGGATCCTGATCCTCCTACGCCGAGACATGATCGATTGATTTAGAATCAATCATCATGTGACTCTACATCCACAATCAATTTGAACAGCTCGCCTCCATTCAAAATAGATTGTTGACCTTAGCCACGACGGCCAGTAGTTTCTCTTTCGAGAAAATGAGATAGTCTCAAGTTCCCAACTCTATTGACTATCTCATTTGAGCAACATTATTCCTTAGTCACAGCTGTCGGAACCAATGTTGCTCAATCTGCTGGACCGATTTCCCTTGGAGTTAATTTTTGAGAAAGAGAAGAAGAAAAGAAAAATTTATTAATAGATACCTACCGAAACCGTCCAACCAACCACTATTCAATTTTAATATACTTCTATACATACTTACATACAGATACTTACAGATACTTACAATTATACTGATAATAATACAAAATTGTATTAAAAAGCCACTTTCAACAATAAGATTCTCACAATCTTTGACCTCTGTAGACTCCTGTGTAACTCTGTTGGACTCCGATCTTACTCTATGACTTTTAAAACTGCTGTTTGGCCTATATTCATAAAAGATTAATTAATATTTTATATTATATAGATTTGTTATTTAAATTTATAATACTCTTGATGAAATGGTGTCTTGGACAAATCTATTGTTGATGGTTGGTACATCTAATATATCTTTTTTTGACTCTTGCCAAAGAAGTTTCTAATCTATTCAGGTAAACTATCTATTGGTAAACTAGGAATAGGGTTTCTTGCCCTATACAAATAAACAGATATATTAATTAACAATTTAGAATTATTGTAAAACTCGCTATTACCATTGATGATATGGTGTCTTGGACAAATCTGTTATTGATGCTAGGTACACTTAACGTTCTTTTGGTCACTCTTTCCAGATGCTTCTTTTCTTGATCCACAGATTTAATCCTAGGTTGTTTCTTGGCCTTTTTAACTTCCAATTAATATTATTTAAGTATTGTATTATAATATACATACACCAGATGAAATTGTATGATTTATGAATCTATTGTTGATGGATGGTACCTCTAACCTTCTTTTAGTCACTCTTTCCAGAGGTTTATTTTCTTGATCCAAATCTTCACTTGGAATCTGCTTGGCCTGTATTTATCTAATTAATAAATAATTTTGATAATAATAATCTACATACGTTTGATGAAACTATAGGATTCATATATCTTTTTGTTGATGCTTGGTACAGCTAATTCTCTATTGGCAACTCTTTCCAGAGGTTTATTTCCTTGATCCAAACCTTTATTTGGAATCTGTTTGGCCTTTAAATATTAATTAATAATTTAAATTAATAAAATAGTATTTTCATTTAACATACCAATGATGAAACTGTTGGATTTATATAATGTTCCATAATGTTTGGAGCATATATCTTTCTTCTAATGACATTTGGCAACTTGACTGGAGCAATTGGTGTACTATTATTACTATTCTTTGACATTAAAGATATGGTTGGCATCATGAAATGTCTATCCTTTTGTTGAAGTGGCTGTTGTTGAGGTTGATTCACTCTCTCTACTTGTGAAAAATCAACATTCTCTACTTTTGTAATACTAGAGTTGTATCAATGACTCTTGAAGTCCCATGCTTTTGCTATAATATTTGTGTATATTTGAATAATTATTCATATTTTATAACTCTTGTAACAATGATTGATAATTTAAATGTGTATATAATAATAATCTAAAATTAATTTATTAACTGTAGATAATAAAAGATATTATTAAATAATTGTTTTAATTCTATCTTAAAACTAAAATGAGAATAGTTTAGAGTTTATATATCAAAGAACCTTGTAATTTTTAATTCAAATTCAAATTCAAATTGGATAACCGTTATAATATTTAAACATCAAGTATATTTTATCATGATGAAGTTGTTGTTGAATTCGGTAACAGTTTTAGCATTGTTATATTTGCAACATATTCCAATCTGAGAACATTGGTATTTTATTACAATAAAATCATATTTCAAATCATAACAAAGAAATGTTCAAGAATACTAATCTTCCACAAAGTCCTGAAATCATTCCCCCAATCGACCCACAACCAATTTATCTCCAACTCAGAGAGTTGTCGAGAGATGTGGGGAACATAGACTTTTTAAAGATCATTCAACAATATCGTCAAGTCATAAGTAAGACATCATTTACACTCATAGCTATCAAAGGTTATTTCGAAGACTTCTTCACTGGTAAAATTGAGATCAAAAACAAACAACCCATTAGAGATCAAGCCAACGAGTTCATCGAAGAACTTAAAACAACATCCAGGACCAAATTAAGTACTCTGAAGAACTGATTTATAAACTCCCAGCGGACACCCAAGTAAAATTCAACACATATCAGTTTCTTTTGATGTTCAACTTCCTTTCCTCAAAATTGAAATACAATTGGTGGAGTTACTCAACAAGCTATTGAGTTATGTGGTAAAGAATGACAACATTAAGATTTTGGAAACAATAAATCTTCTTGTTGATTTAATCAACAAAAACTCAGATGCCCTCACAAGTATTGATTAAAAAATGGTTTATCAAACTTCTGAGTTTTAGAGTCGTCATTTAACAAGATTGTTCTCTTCAAACCATTCATCAGCACATCGCTGACATATTGAATTATGCTAACGAAGCTATGACAAGCATAAACAAACATTTTTGAGTAAACAATGAATGATAATGTTGTCGGTTTCTTTCTTTATAAATAAACTATTATTTATTTTTTATCAATAATCTTTGATACTTCACATTTCATCAAACTCACAAATCTAGATCTAGATCCTCTCCTCTGTCCTCTTGGATGTGCGAAGATTACTGGTAGTCCTCAATGAAACGCTTGACAGAACCATTGACCTTGCTGTTGGAGTCTGTCTCAAATACTTGTTTCATTTTTAGTAAGAAATGGTGATAGCCTTGTTTCATTTTGTGTTGTCTTACCTCAAAGGTGAAGTTGGTTTTTCAAGCCAGAGAAGTCAAGATGAGGTACACCATGAACTTGTCATCATATATAGTTGTTCCATATCAGTCAGATTCTTGCCAATGTCAAGCCTGCCAAAAACTTGGTGAATTGGTCTTGTTGTTAATGTCGTAGTATTGGTGGTGTATGTCGAGGAACACAACTTTTCAACTTTTTTTTACTAACAAGTATTTCTCAAAATTGATAGTTTTTTTTTGTGAAAGATATATTTTATTGAATGAATAAATATATAATAAAGGGATGGCTTTGAAGTTGGGATATATTGTATGGCTGGTTTAGATGCTGATAGACTGAACTGCGTGAGCTAAACGAGATCAGAGTTGGCTGTCTATATAGGAGCGTATGGACAGAGGATAGAAGCTTCCTCGTTTGTTGATGAGCAACAGGGGAAGCATCGAGTTCTGTACGTTCGAGATGATGTCATTGGAGATTGAGTCTCGATTGGTGATGAAGCAATGAATATAGGAGTCCTGCTTGCCCAATATCGAAGCAATTGATGTTGTGCATGCTTTGATGTTTTTCTTTGACTTCAGAAAGAGGCAGAGCAGCATTGACAATAGTATGTTTTCCATCGCACAAGAAGTAGATCTTGCTTTGGCTCGATGTTTGGAAACACTGGAGCCAGTCGAAAGGGGCCCCAGCAGCATTGAGATAGACATTCTCGGGAGCAATAGAGTTTAACGTTTTCGGGTATTGTTTCTGAAGCTTGATGAGCTTTGGCTCAGCTGAACAGGAAAGAGTGAATGATGTTTCTGGATTCACTATTTTGGTGCGTTGTGCATCACCAAAGTACTCCCTATGGTAATTGATGTCTTTCCAAGCAGCACAAAGGAGTGCCTACGTGCCAGGAGATATCGACAGCAGAATTCCTCCCATGAGCTCGGATCGTCACAGACAATGAGATGCTCAACCATGAGCTTGATGGGCACGAGGAAGGGGTTCGACTCGCAGTAATTGCGAAGAAGAATGAGAGGAAGAGTCACCACACGGGAGCTGTCCGGCAATACGAGCGAACTGATTGTTCCTTTGCTCTCTAGAGACTCGAGCGATTCTTCCGATACATAATGCGTTCGTCTCCAATCGAGTTTTGTTGTCTGAACTGCTGTCAGTGACATCGCCACGAGCCTTGCAATTGTTTTTATTCGGAAGCATTGAATCCAGTCCAGGTGTGGGGACAAATTTCAGTAGTCCGATGAGTGTATTGTCACGATTGGATGGGTCAGAGTGATAGGCCTCGAGGAACTTGAACAATGGTCGTGCCCATCCTCCAATGAAGGCCAGAACTTTCCTGAGTTTGGCTTCTTGGATGTCAGAGAGCACTGAGTTTGAGAGATACTGTTGGGCGATCCAATACGTATCATTGAAGCTGAGGAGACCAATGGGTACTCTCTTGTATGGGTGTGAAGAGTCGACATGGATCACATCTTTAATCGGTGTGATGATTGTCCCAACCACAGTGACATGAAAAAAGGTACCTACGGGTTTCGGAATGAGGAGAGGGACGACTGCAAGGATGACCTCCTTCAAGAAGGAACGATTGATTTGATTGGACTCTTGATCGAGCAGTAAGCCAAACGATTGTTGATGTATCTTGAAGTATGTGTCGATATCTTGTTGGTACCTCTCCTTGAGGATGCTGTTTTTGACAAATAGCAATGAGAACTCATCAATACCAATATTAAAGAAGATTGTCTTGTTTTTCACCTGTTCTTGGAATTGAACAGATTGCCTCATGTATTTCTCGATGATGCTGAAACAGATTGTGGGAGTGATGGACGAAAATGAGCCGATTCCAAATTGCTTCTCGAAATTATCGATAAAGAGTTCATATGTTGAGTGAGATTCGAAAAATCGAAAGAGGATACGGCTGCTGACAGCGTGCATACCTCCATACTTCGCATCCTTGAGTGTGACACTTGATCCATTGCCAAAGGTGATGTTGATCTGTACAACAAAGTAGTTCTTGAGACTCTCATGCTGTAAAAGAGCCTGTGATGTTTCCTCGAGCAATCTTGTTTTACCAATGCCAGGAGCACTCGCAATCACGGTCAGTGGATGATCTGTACGGTCCTGGCTGGTACGCTTGTTCAAACGACTTGAAACAAGGCCGACAAAATGGTTGATCTCTGTCGTCCTCCCTCGAAATGGAAGATCTCTGTTGGCCATCTGTGGAGCAGAGTTAGTTAACCCTTTGTTTGATACATGTTGAATAGATAGTTACCGTTGGGCAGGATACTGAACTGTTGGATTCCTATTCGCAAACCATTGCAACACTGATTCCATCGCTAAATTGATCAAGAGTACATGTTAGTAGTGAATGCTAATCTTTGATATTGCTTTGTGAAACTTACTAAAATGGTTGTACTTTTTCTTTTGATGGATTTATGAACTTGGTTCGGATATAATCCAATCTTTGATCTTGACTATATCGTTGGAGCTTGAATGCATCATCTTGCGTAAGATCCTTGGTGCCAATATATTTATCATTTTCTGAAAGTATGTTATCATCAAGATCGAAAATCCAATCAACTATGTCTTTGAGGTTTGACATTTTTTAAAATAATAAATAAAGGAAAGAACTAATAAAAATAATGTAAGAAATAAAAGTATAGATATTGTGGTAGTTGTTGTATGTGACTGATGAACAAAATAAATGAAAAAAATGTAAGTAAAGCTTGTAAGTTTGGCTGAGGTATGAACAAAAATAATAATAAATCAAAATGAGGTATTAATAACTATATAAATAGTTTTTATTTTGGTTTTTTTTTCTCTCACACTTTTACTTTAAATAATGAATAACTCACTCTTAACTGGGAATGTTAATTGGAAAATACAAACTAGTAATAACTATGAAGGTTCTTTTGGAAACTCACACCCCAATTTGTCCTGTTTAACCAATTTTATTAAATTTGTTGTAACTTCATCTCATTTCTTGTAAAATCACATATTGATTTAACATTCGCAGATAGTTCACACAATAGTTTCAGGTGCTGTTGGTCAAGCTCTCCCATCTTCTGTAGAATAGGAAGTATCTTGGTCATTGATAAAGTACAAGAACATTAAGAAACCATAAATCATCATTTGATGACAAACTTTATTTTACTATAGGGGAATGGTTAAAATGCTGCAATGTGGTCAAGTACTTCGTTGGCAAATTGGTCCATGCTGTTGATCAGCTGGAGCATATCTTCCAAGATGAGCGATGGATATTCCAATTGATGTCTAATGATGTATAAACGATTTTGTGAGTCAAAATTGAGGAAATCATTGTGTGTCTTGAAGGTTTCGATTATATAGTCAAATATTTTCTTGTTTTCATTTTTGGAGATAGCCTCAACCAGTGCCTTCATCAGTGCGACAATGTCAAACTCGAAGGAGACGATTCCGATAGTGAATTGGAGTGGTTCAAGGAGCTTCTTGTGATTGTTGTTGGGAATGTTAGTGATGATTTCTCGAACTTCATTATGAATCTCCAATTGCTTGGTTTATTCTCTTCAGATTCTCTATGAATTCATTGATTTGTCGAGACATTGAGGAGTATCCGGTAGTTACATGAGTTGAAAAGTATGAGAAGAAGTCTCGAATATTTCAAAGTGACCAGTCAGCAGTACAATGTTGCCTCGGTAGCGCATGACAACAAGTCGATCTTTCGGTCTTCCCAGATTCCTTGATAACACATCAAGAAAAGCAACTATTGGGCATAACTGACCGTTGTTTGTCAAGGAGTGTCAGGTTGCAGTCGCAGTAGAAATATTGAATTGAGGGTAGACTGTTATTTTTGAGAAGAACGAGTCAAATATTAAAGAAAAGGTATCAAAGGAAACTGTCTCAATTAAATGCCGATTTAATGAGTACATATTCATCTTTCCATCACAGTCTAACCTCCCCTCCTGCAACTCAAGGATCTTAAGTTAGACCAATTCCCAGTGATGTGGTGTTTGTCCAAGTATGTTATGACAAACACAAACAAGTATGAATAGTATATTTCCAGGATCCTGATCCTCCTACGCCGAGACATGATCGATTGATTTAGAATCAATCATCATGTGACTCTACATCCACAATCAATTTGAACAGCTCGCCTCCATTCAAATAGATTGTTGACCTTAGCCACGAGGGCCAGTAGTTTCTCTTTCGAGAAAATGAGATAGTCTCAAGTTCCCAACTCTATTGACTATCTCATTTGAGCAACATTATTCCTTAGTCACAGCTGTCGGAACTAATGTTGCTCAATCTGCTGGACCGATTTCCCTTGGAGTTAATTTTGAAGAAAGAGAGAAGAAAAGAAAGAAAAGAAAAATCTATTAATAGATACCTACCGAAACCGTCCAACCACTATTCAATTCCAATACTTCTATACATACTTACAATTATACTGATAATAATACAAAATTGTATTAAAAAGCCACTTTCAACAATAAGATTCTCACAATCTTTGACCTCTGTAGACTCTGGTGTAACTCTGTTGGACTCCGATCTTACTCTATGACTTTTAAACTACTGTTTGGCCTATATTAATAAAAGATTAATTAATATTTATATACTATAGATTTGTTATTTAAATTTATAATACTCTTGATGAAATGGTGTCTTGGACAAATCTATTGTTGATGGTTGGTACATCTAAGATTCTTTTATTCACTTTTGCCAAAGTAGTTTCTAATCTATCCATAGAAATATGTTTCTTGCCCTATAAATACAAGATAATTAATTAACAATTTAGAATTATTGTAAAACTATTGATGATATGGTGTCTTGGATAAATCTGTTTTTGATGCTTGGTACAACTAACGTTCTTTTGTCACTCTTTCCACAGGATTCTTTTTTTGATCCACAGATACAATCTTAGAGTGTTTCTTGGCCTTTTAAACTTCCAATTAATATTATTTAAGTATTGTATTATAATATATACATACACCAGAAGAAATTGTATGATTTATGAATCTATTGTTGATGGATGGTACCTTTAACGATCTTTTAGTCACTCTTTCCAGAGGTTTCTTTTCTTGATCCAAAATTTTCACTTGGAATCTGCTTGGCCTGTATTTATCAAATTAATAAATTATTATTGATATTAATAATCTACATACGTTTGATGAAACTGTAGTATTAATAAATCTTTTGTTGATGCTTGGTACAGCTAACTCTCTATGGGAAACTCTTTTCCAGAGGTTTATTTCCTTGATCCAAACCTTTAATTGGAATCTGTTCCTTGGCCTTTAAATATTAATTAATAATTTAAATTAATAATTAAATAGTATTTTCACTTAACATACCTGTGATGAAACTGTTGCATTTATATAATGCTCCATAATGTTTGGAGCATATATCGTTCTTCTAATGACATTTGGCAACTTGACTGGAGCAGTTGGTGTACTATTATTACTATTCTTTGCCATTGAAGATTCTGCTGGCATCATGAAATGTCTATCCTTTTGTTGAAGTGTCTGTTGTTGTGGTTGATTCACTTTAACTACATGTGAAAAATCTACATTCTCTAATTTTAGTATACTAGAGTTGTATCTTGACTCTTGGAGTCCCATGCTTTTGCTATAATATTTGTGTATATTTAAATAATTATTCATATTTATAACTCTTGTAAAAATGATTGATTATTAAAAGTGTAAATAATAATGATCTAAAATTAATTAATTAACTATAGATAATAAAGATATTATTAAATAATTTGTTTAATTCTATCTTAAAACTAAAATGAGAATAGTTTAGAGTTTATATATCAAAGCAGCCTGTAAAGGTTAATTCAAATTCAAATTCAAATTGGATAACCGTTATAATATTTAAACATCAAGTATATTTTATCATGATGAAGTTGTTGTTGAATTCGGTAACAGTTTTAGCATTGTTATATATTTGCAACATATTCCAATCTGAGAACATTGGTATTTTATTAACATGAAATTCAACCTATTGAAACATACAATTTTTTATTATATATATATATTTCTTTGCACATATCCAATTATCATCACAACAATCAGTTTGATATGACCGTTGTGAAATGGAAAGAGAAATGTCCATAGTTTGTTGGTGTTGATAGCTGTATATCATTAGACCTGTCTATGAATCTTGTATGATGTTAAAACCTTCTGTGGAGGACCACTAAGTGATGTTTACGGAGAGCTATCCGCTTTGATTTTGAATATTGTACAGTTGTTGACGAAATGAAAATAGATGATTGAGATTTACTGTGATTCTAAGATGCTACTCTATTGAGACTTCCATAATTGTGTCGAAAATGAATGTTATTGATATTAATAGAAAAATTAGTCTCATCATGAAGCATAACTTTAGTTTAAATTATAGTTACCTTTGTGAATACTGATCATCATTGATTGAGATCATCGTTTGATTGTGAACAGTACTAGTTTCTTAAGAAACTATATCATTGATACCGTTGTTAAAGAAAGTCATATTGAAACCAATGATAGTTTTAGTTTCAAACTCTGCGAATTGAACTCATTGTGACATCTAATTGATATTCTTCAGTTGTCGCACAAGTGTCAAGTAATGAGTCATTAATGTCATTGATCACCAAGTTGATTGCTATGATCAAACATAAAGGCATATAGATTGTGAACTGCCCAGAATTTCTTTCGATTTGCCTAAGAAAGAGAATTCAAGTTGATTCAATTTGACCAATTGCTATATTGGAACATTGGCCAACGAATGAAGAGCAATTGTTGAATAAACCAATGTCATAGATGAAAATTGCTGGCTGAGTGTGTGCCAGATGATCAAGAGCTGTTTTTAACTGTTTCTGTTTGTAAAGCTATCTTTTGTAGAATAGGAAGCATTGGAATTCTGTCATAGTTATTCTGATAAACTTGGTCATTGATAAAAGAACATTAAGAAACGCTATAATTAATTTAATTTTAATAAATACTCTAGTTATCTTTTAAAATAAATTAATAACAACTCTTATAACTTTACTTCTTCGATGTTCAGCTTACTTAGTCGTTTATCATAGTAGTTGTATAATATAATATATAATATATATACTTTGACAAACTGTTGATACAACTACAACGATAAATACTACTATAATAACAAATTAAATCCTTAACATATGTAGTTATTGTTTGCTGTTAAATTAAATGAAAATTATAAATATTTTTGAATCTTGAAGTATTGATATCAAGTCATAACTAATTATCTTTATAATAGCATTACTTGTTACTAAAAAACAAGTTGAAATGGGCATATATTTATAAAATATTAATATACTTTAGATTGTAACTCTTAATCTGATCAATAAAAGAACATTTCTTTCATTTTAATAAATATTAAAGTCGGAATTCATTGTTTGAGAATTTCATCAAAGATATTTTCTAAATTCTTTATTTGATTAAGATTATTTTTTTGGTATTCAAGATACAATAAACTTGTATCTGACATGTTTAAAGGTAATATGAGAGGGATACTCTTAATTTGAAAGCTCTTTAACATAATATCGTTTTCTGCATTGTCGTAAAATATTATGCATAATGTACTGGTGAGAGTATTTAAATCCAATTTTCGAGAATAGATTTTCAACTATTTGAGTATCGAAGTAATTGTAAATGATGAGGATGAACAGTGTCAATGTTGTAGAAACAATTCTATATAAAGGTTCAAGTTTTTTCTCATCTTCTAAACTGCCCAAGAAAAACTTAACTGTTTCAATGCATTTCATATTGTTGATAATGTCTACCCAAAGAGGTAGGAAATTTTGATTAAATTTGGGGAAACCAAATGGGTTAATGACAAGTGTTGTGATATTGAATGTGGAATGCTTGAACCATTTAAATAGATTGTCAGATATAGGTATTGTCAATAGTAATCTTTTTCAAGTTTGGAAACTCCATCGGTTCGTTGACATAGTTATGTTTTTCATTATTTTTCTTTGAGTGATCGGTCAGAACTGCCAACCGTTTGATTCTATCTCTATACTGTAATGGGATCTTTGTGGCGTCTAGATCATACCTTTGTATTTTTCTAGTAAAGGAAGTGCAGAGAATAAAACAGCTTCCAAATCGGTCAATGAGTTGTAGTCAAGTTCAAGTTTTCTTTAGTGTCTTGATCTTCGAGATTGCATCGATATGCAGTCTCCCTGTATATACACTACTTAGAGTGAGTGTGTGAAGTTCAGGCATGACCAATGGAATTTTCCTTAGGAATGTCGCACTAACACTTCCATAACCTCGTCCAACAATGGTAAGACACACAACACTTGAAAGGAGTTGTTTGAGATGATTGTCTTGATTCTGCATCAAATATTCAAAAACTTCAATGTTAAAATGAATTTTAATAATATGTTTGATTGGGCACCATATACTTGTTAGTCTATTTACAACTAAATCTTGTATTTGATGGCTCCTCACTCCTTTAAGAAATTAGATGCAAACATTATTGAATAGCTGACCAATGATTCCAAAGAATTGTTTGTTGATAAGAGTGAGTGAGAGTGCATCGCGATATGAGTAGAATGGACTTGTATGATTTGTCATTAGCTTCCAACAATATTGAAAGATCTTGACCAGTGTCATAAAAGGTAGATTATACTCGACATGACCACGATGAAAATGAACTAAAGGATTGTCATCAACTAATTTCTTTTGTAATTTGATTTGTTCACCTCTATATTTGATAATCTGATCGATAATATTAGATTTGGTTGATGACTTGTTACATGGTATCTTATTGTCAACACAATGTTGAATTAACTCCACTCTTTTTAATTTCGATAACTCTTTTACAACTTATTACACTATTGTTAGTTGACATCCTGAAACAATGATGATACTTTTAAGTTGCTCATTCATGATCACCAATTCAAAAACAATAATCAATCAATTCTTCGAATTAAAAAAACAATCGCTCCCAAAGGTTATGATTATTATTGACGTTTAATTAATAACTGTTAGTAAACAAAATCTGTCACCTATACTCAGTCTAGATCCTCGTGTATCAGAGTACCCTCCTGCCATGGCTACATCTAGAACTTGTTCCTTGATAGCCAGGTAAATACTTTAATTGTGTATTAATACATCCATTAATTGAAAAATGTAGTATTATTTTTTTTCTGGATATGATGTTTTCTTGTACATTCAAGTTATATTTTTTGATTATCATAGAATTTACAATGATTAAGATTAAAACTTTAGATATTCTAAAACTAACACAATAATTGTTTTTTTTGTATTGCAAACTTGTCCAAAATTTTAAAAAAATATCAAACAAACAGAGAGATTTTGCAACTTCAAATGAATCGACGATTTTCTTTTGTGTTTTTTTTTTAATTTTTGTCTTTATAATTCACTGTTCTTACTTTAGCATAAAAGAAATTTAAAATACTATAAACAATAATAACAAATCAAAATAAAATCGACATCATTGATATTTATATTTGGATATATATATTAATAGATATCTATAAGATATTCAAAATTAATAAAAATATTACAGAAAATAATAGATTTTATGAACATAAAAACAATATATAACAATAGTAATAATAATAATATTTGCATTCTCAATAAAAATAATAAATAAGAACACACACACACACAAAATAACAACAACAGCATTGCATATTTCACCTAATATATAAATAAATAAATAATTATATTAATAACACTTGAATGCAAAAATAAAAATATTTATAAATAAAAAAAAATAAACAACTATAACAGATAGCTACAAACAACAAACCAACAACAGCAGCATTTCAACAACAACAACAACAAACACATTTATAAAATTAATTAAAAATAAAGTTTGTTGTTGCTCCTGCAAATCAATACAAAAACAAACAAACACTCAACACAACTTTACAACTATAAGTTAGGCTTTTGTTGTTAGTTATTGATTTTAATATTTATAAAAAGTTAAAACTACAAAAATAACAACATTAGCATTTATCATTATTATTATTTATTTATTTAATCATTTTATTATTAATACAAGAAAGATAGAAAGAAGCCTACCGATATTTAAGATAAATGAATATTATATTTATATAAGTAGTAGAATCAAGTTAAGATAGAATAGACAGAATTGGTAGAGATTTAAGATAGATACATAGAAAGATCGATAGTTTAGCTCAATAGATATAGACAATATTTATATTGTTTATATAAACTTAGTTCAACATAATGGAGTCATTTAGAAATACTTTGAGGGAATAAATGGACTAAACATGTACTGCAAGAAGAATAGAAATCTTTGGAACGAATATACAAAGGTTTGCTGAAATAAAGTTGTGCATATTTGAGCTCTTCGAAAACTGCGTTGTTGTCAAAATGTTACAGATTACTAATTAAACAATGGTTCAATTTTCATTAGGGATCCGAATTTTAGTAACTTTGAAATTGAATATCTTCTT